>JABEVN020000070.1:0-135930 GCA_013146195.2 Codonopsis lanceolata
ATTAAGCAAAATGTTATAAACTTAACGTAACTTAATGTAACTTAACTTACTTAACTTAACTTTAACTTTAACGAACGCAACTTAACTTAACTTAACGTAACGTAACTTAACTTAACGCAACGCAATCCTTAACGTGAACTTAACTTAACTTAACATAACGTAACTTAAAATTAACTTAAGTTAACTTAACTTAACGCGAACTTAAATTAACGTAACATACAACTTAACTTAACTTCTTAACTTTAACGAAACGCAACGCACCAACTTAAATTAACAAACTTAACTTAACTTCACGTAACATAAATTAACTTAACGTAACTTAACTAAACGTAACTTAACTTAACTTAACTTAACTTAACGCAACTTCAACTTAACTTAATGTAATGTACGTAACCTAACTTAACTTAACGTAACGTAACTTAACTTCAACTTAACGTAACGTAACTTCAATCCTAACTTAACTTAATCCAACTTTAACTTAACGTGAATCCTAACTTAACTTAACTTAACTTAGCTTTTAACGTAACTCAACTTAACCAACTTTAACTTAACGCACTTTAACTTCTAACTTAACTTAACTTAACTTAACTTAATGTAACTTAACTTAACTTAACTTAACTTAACTTCTTAACTTAACTTAACTTTAACTGCCGCAACTTAACTTTAACTTAACGTTAACTTTAACTTAACTTAACTTAACGTAACGTAACTTAACTTAACTTAACTTAACGTAGCGTAACTTAACTTAACGTAACTTAACTTAACTTAACTTAGCTTAGCTTAACTTAACTTAACTTAACTTAACGTAATCTTAGCTCGACGCAACTTAACTTAACTTAACTTAAAGCAACTTAACTTAGCTTAACTTAACTTAACTTAACTTAACTTAACTTAACGTGAACTTAACTTAACTTAATTTAACTCTAACTTAACTTAACTTTAGCTTCTTAACTTTAACTTGGCCTAACTTAACTTTAGCTTAACTTAACTTAACCAACTTAACTTAACTTAACTTAACTTAACGTGAACGCACTTAACTTAACTTAGCTTAACGCAACGCAACTTAACTTAACTTTAACTTAACGTAGCAACAACTTAACTTAACGTAACTTAACTTAACTTAACTTAGCTTAGCTTAACTTAACTTAACTTAACTTAATGTAACTTAGTTTCACGTAACTTAACTTAACTTAACTTAGCTTAACTTAACTTAGCTTAACTTAACTTAACATAACTTAACTTAACTTAACGTAACTTAACTAAACGTGCCTAACTTAACCTAATTTAACTTAACTTAACTTAACTTAACTTAACTTAACTTTAACTTAACTTCAACTAACTTAACGCCTTAACTTAACTTAGCTTAACTTAACTTAACTTAACTTAACTTAACTTAACGTAACTTAACTTAACTTAACTTAACTTAACTTAACTTTGGCGTAACTTAACGTAACTTCTAACTTAACTTAACCAACAGCTTACGCACTTAACTTAACAACAGCAGCAGCAGCAACATAGCCTTAACTTAACTTAACTTAACCAGCAGCAGTTAACTTAACTAACCCACTAACGCAGCAGCAGCAGCAGCAGCAGCAGCAGCAGCAGCAACAGCAGCAACTTAGCTTAACGGCAACTTAACTTAACTTAACTTAGCTTAGCTTAGCTTACAGCTTTAACTCAACTTAACTTTAATCCAACTTAACTTAACTTAACCTAACTTAACCTAACTTAACTTAACTTAAATTTCAACGTAACCTAGCATTAACTTAACCTAACTTAACTAACTTTATGTAACTTAACTTAACCAATCTCAATCCTAACTTAACTTAGTTTAAGTTAACTTAACTTTAACTTAACTTAACTTAACTTAACTTAACTACTTAACTAACGTAACGCTTAACTTAATCCTAACTTAACTTAACTTAACTTTAATGAACTTAATGTAACATAATTTAACGTAACGTAACGTAACCACTTGTCTCAACCTCGGCCCTTCAGGTTTTATTGATGTTGGCTGGTCCAGATTTTTCTTAGATTTGGCCGCAACCAACCAAGATGGTCTCTCGCTTTCACTTCGGTCCACCAAAGGTTGGTCGTCATTATTAACAACTTTTTCCCAAAAGTACTACATTGTGAATCTGGGTGCGGAGTTAGTGGACGGCAATGATGCATGTTGATCAACCATTTGTTATTATTTTCTTAAATATATAAATTAAGTTGTAATGTGAATATTTTTATTTGTGTAATTATATTGATGCTAATCATTTTAATGAATGATATTATATTATCAAATTAATATTTCAAATATTAATTTAATAACAAATTATCATTCATTAAAATGATTATAATATTTCCTATATATATATATATATATATATATATATATATATATAACAAAGGATCTTACAAAAAACAAATATTTCAAAAAATTATTTATTTTAAATTTACAAAGGGATTTTACAAAAACAAATATTTCAAAACATTATTTATTTACAAAAACAAATATTTCAAAACAAATCAATCAATTCTAAAAGCGTGGTGCCCACTGAGGCCTAAACTAAAAAAACACGAATCCCGTGCTCAAACCATCTTAAACTCCCAACCGTCTATCCAATATTCATCTACGGCTTACAAGGAATAAAAATATTATTCTCGCGGATCACAATCTCATGCCGTTCATTACATTTCCAAATCTAACAGCCATTATCCACTTGACCCTTTCTATATAAACTAATCAATCAATTCCCCAGTCATTAGCACAAAACATTTTCGCTAGTCAATGAAGTCTAAATTCAGATATATCTCTCTCTGTCCAACAAAATGTCGCCGAGGTAAAGGGGAAGGGATTAGGAAAAGGAGGAGCAAAACGACACCGCAGTGCTCCGAGACAACATTCAGGGCATCACGAAGCCGGCGATTCGTCAGTTGGCAAGAAGAGGAGGAGTGAAGAGAATCAGCAGGCTCATCTAGGAATTGAAGAAACTAGAGGCGTTCTGAAGATATTTCTGGAAAACGTAATTCGTGATGCGGTGACGTATACTGAGCACGCGAGAAGGAAGACGATGACTGCCATGGACGTCGTCATGGTTATGGCTGGATTTTTCTGGAAGATATTTCTAGAAAACGTATGGTTTCGGCGGCTGAGGAGGCTGCGGTTATAGCTAGATTTAAGTGATATTGAGTTATCATCAATGCAATTGAAATTGGGTGTTAAGGTTTTTGTTGATGAAATTGAATGACATCTTGCTTATATTATGGATTTGTTTTGATGATAAATGCAATTATATGAAATTGATTGGATTAATTGCAATTTTCTTAAATGAATTACTTATATGGATGGAGACTTAGTGTTTATTGTTTTTTTACTTTTTTGAAACGACTAACATTTAGGGGTAATTTTGAATCACCAAATTGTGAAACGAATTTAATTGGTTTGGTCGATTTGATATCGAGTTAGTACGGTTTTGTTTTGGTTTGAAAAATTTAAATATATATATATATATATATATATATATATATATATATATATACATTTATTTATTTATTAATTATTTATATTATCTACTATTAGATATTTATTAAAATTTAATTATTTTTAAAACCCTTTAGCAACGGAAATTTCCGTCGTTGAAATTCAAATTTAATTAATTTTTAAAAGCCTTTAGCGACGGAAAATTCCATCGCTGAAATTAAAATTTAATTATTTTTCAAAGCCTTTAGCGAATTTTAAATTCCGTCGCTTAAATTAAAATTTAATAATTTTTCAAAAGCCTTTAGTGACCGTCGCTGAAATTAAAAATAATTTATTTTTCAAAAGCCTTTAGCGACGGAAATTTCCGTCGCTGATATTAAAATTAATTTATTTTTTAAAAGCCTTTACTTAAAGAAAATTCCATCGCTGAAAATCAACCTTTAGCGACGGAAATTTCCGTTGCTGATATTAACCTTTAGCGACGGAAATTGGTCCGTCGGACATTTGTGACGAAAAATCACCGACGGTCCACCGACGGAAAAATTCCGTCACTAAAGGTCATTTTTCTAGTAGTGCCCTTCTCTGAGCAAATTTTCTTAAATGCAATTTATCTTCCTAAATTGAAAGTGAAATTTCTCTTTCCTAGTTGTATTCTTAAGAAGAGTGCTCCTAATGTTCATTTTTTTTCTTCTTAATAAAAAGAAGGTTAAGAAGCAACAATGGAGTTGCTCTTAGAGATTCCAGTCACAGATGGGGATATGACAATTTATCAATTTTTCTCGGCATTTACACACAAATATACTCATTTTGTTTTCAAATTAACGTCCTTTTTTTGTTTATTTTAAAATATTTGTATGCTTTCAAAAAAAAATCATTTTTAAGAAAAAAACACTTTTATCATTTACCCTTATTTTTTCTATCTACTTTAATTATAACCACAAATTCAAGAGGTGGTCTCATGTAAGACGGTCTTACGGATCCTTATTTGTAAAACGGAGTCTCATTTAAAAATTCGCGGGTCATAATAAATAAATAATATGTTATAAGAAATGAGAAAAATGTGTTGGTTGGGGTGGTTCTTAGCGAATTGCTTAAGATATCAAAGATAGTGTGGTTTGTCTCTGGTTCAAAACTTACTAGCACTTTTTTTTTAAGTTTTATTGCCAGTGATGTGTCAGTTTGACATTGTTTACATTTACGATCAATCAGAGTGTTACTTTTAGGCTTGACGTGTGTCACTTTGAGAACAAAAGTGTGTCACTTTTGGATAATTGTTGCCTTAGGTCTGATTAAGTTTTACTTAGTTACTTTAAATCAGAGTGTCACTTTTAAACATAGAATGTGTTGCTTTTAAGTTTTACGTGTGTCACTTTTGCCAAAAAAATCACTTTTCGCCTTTAAATTTTTATTCATAGCTGTCACGTTTAGTGTGTCACTTTTAGGTATTAATTGTGTCACTTTTAGGCATTAGGTGTGTCACTTTTGGTAAAACAACTCATTTTTATAATCATACAATTTGTATAACTAAGAGTGTCACTTTTAGGCTTGGAGTGTGTTACCTTTAGAACTAAAGTGTGTCACTTTTGGACTAGTGATTTTAACAGCAATAACCAATTGAACACTACTGAAATATATCTTCTCATTCATAGAAATGTATATAATCCCAAGTGTCAATCGTTAAAAACATAAAACTATAACTTTTTCAAGGTAAAGTATATGTTTCTTACTCAAACTTACAAAATTTACTGAAAATATGTCTAAAATAACCGAGCATTAGAAGTCTTAGAACCAAATTCCTTGGCTTGATGGGAATCAGAAAAATCAGTAGTCTTTTTCTTACCCTTTTCAATACTTCCCTTAATTCTTTTTCTCTTTCCCTTCGTAACAGAGCGAACAGGATCAAGGCATGTAGTAAATGAACTTGAAACACGAGATGATTCATTTTGGTCCGGTAAATTCTTTAAGGAAGAGTGTCACTTTTTTGTATTAAATGTGTCACTTTTTAGTATTAAGAGTGTCATTTTTTACTATTAAGAGTGTCACTTTTTAGTATTAAGAGTGCCACTTTTTAGTATTAAGAGTGTCACTTTTAGTATTAATTGTGTCACTTTTTATATTAAGAGTGTCACTTTTTAGTATTAAGAGTGTTACTTTGTATTTTAATAAAAATTATTATAAATTTTCGTTTATAGTGTCATTTTAACATTAAAATGTGTCACTTTTGTGTTTTTAATGTGTCACGTTTGGTTTTAAATGTGTCATTTAGCATTTCGTCAAAGTCCGTTAGGATCTGTCAAGTATCCCAAGACAATTGATGCTAACGGATGGCTAACGGAGCTAACAAATGATTAAACTGCAAGGCGTGGGAATTCGGCAGAAAACATTGAAAGTGGAGGGGCACCGGAGCAAATAGAGGAAATGAGCATTAAAAATAAATTTTGTGGCTAGGACGTGTCAAACCTTGGACCAGCTTGGAGTAAACCTTTAAGCGACGCTTTTCACAAACTTGACAAACCAATTTTTATGATTTTTATTAACATGTTTAGTTATTAACCCGTGAATTTTTAAATGGAGCTCTGTCTTACGGATTTAGGATCCGTAAGACCGTCATACACAAGTGTTTACCCAAATTCAATGGCATTAAAATAAATAACACATTTCAAGGAAATTATATCCTGAAAATTTGTGAATAAGTCTTATGAAAGACCGTCTTACGTATCTTAATTCGTAATACGGAGCTCAACTCTTTAACAACTCAACCTACCAATACACGACGGGTCGGATAAATAGGATCAGTCTTACAAAAAATATCCGTAAAACCGTCTTACACAAGTTTTTACCAAAATTTGACTTATCTGTATATTTTGAGAGACAATGAGTACTAAAATTAATGACTTAAAAATTAAGTTACTTGCATTTTACAAAAAAATGAGACACGAAGAGAAATAATCTAAGGTAACCTAAATATATACTGTAACAGTGTAACGTCATCGTCACATATAGAGAATAAGAGAATTGGATAAAGAAGACGTGAAAAAGTAAAGTTTGATTCCCGCTAAAATGCTAAACTTTTGGAAAAGAAATGTTAGTGGCCTGGCGCTGGCAGCACCACAAAACCATTGGAAAAGTTGCTTTTGATTCCTTCATTAAAATAATTGAGGATCCATTGTAGCTGTTCCATTTACAAAGGTGTAACGCAACTGAGAGAGAGAGAGAGAGAAGAATGAAGAATGGGACGTTGTTTATATTGTTTGTTGTTTTGGTGGTTTTGGGGCATTACTGTGAAACAACCATTCAATTGAATGCGAGGAACCAAGGTTGTTTATCACCTGGTCGTCAAGGTTGTAACGCCGGCGGCGACCCCTCTCCTATTTCCAAAGGACTTCTTCCCGACTACGAAGGTACCTTAATTCAATTTATTTATATTTTTGAACCACCAAAATTAAATTTATTTATTGAAATAAAACAAAATCTTAGGTAAGACGGTATTGCCGCAATTTTATGTTAGACGGATTTCCTTAACCCGACCCAACGTGTATTAGCGGGTCGATTTGTGAAAGAGTAAAATTACGTCTTATAAATTAAGATCCGTATGACGGTCTTAAATAAGACTTAATCTTGAAATAATTACCTTATGTGGTGGCAACTTTATTTTACTACTCCGTCAATCTCCGACTGCTATTCATAATCTGTTAGTATATTACTAGGTTATTAACCGTGCGATTGATGCACGATTGACTTAATATTGTTTCTGAAACTTAATTTTGTAGATAGAATCTACAAGTTGTTTGAATGAACCAACAACAACAATATATCCACATAATTGATAAATCAAAAAAAAAGTGAGAGATCACATTGAATCATCAAACCGAAAATTCATATAAATTATAAAATCGAACAAATATTCTTAGTGTGAGTGAAAGACGGAGGGAGGGGAGGGCAAGTACCTAGAAGACAGACTCGTCAAAGAGGTGTGTGACGGAGGGGAAATATTTCGCAGTGGTTGTTTGTGGTGTTGGTGGAACACGTTTAATCAAATTAGATAAAATTTATTTTAAATCGACCGAGTTTTGGTGAAAAATAATAAAAATTTAAAAACTTCTACCATGAGAATTGAGGAGTCTTAATCAAATGAAACTTGTCTAAATCAAATGTGATAAAATCTATCAAATACCAACCGATTTTGGCAACAAAAAATGGTAAAAAAAAAAAAACTTTTACCATGAGAACTGAGAAGTATTTTAATCAAATAAAACATGTCTAAATCAAATGTTATAAAATATATCCGCAAAAAAAACTTTTACCATGAAAATTTGGAGTCCTAATCAAGTTGAAAACATTTAAATAAAATGTGATAAAATATATCAGTATTAACCGATTTTGGACAGCAATAAATGGTAATAAAAAAAACTTTTATCATGTATAAACGAGTCACCGGTTTTAGAATCTATCTGGTTTACTTTTTGCTAGCATAAAAAAATACGGTTTTAATTATTTTTTTTTTGCAAAGTTGCTTATAATAAGATGATTTTCTAAACTTCTAATAATTAATTAAATTTTGTAATTAGAATAATTTGAAAAAAAAATGAAAAATAATGTAAATATTCAAAATTGATCATATGAATATGTAATTGAAAGATTAAAACCTATGAGAATTGATAAAATCTATCCGCAAAAAAAAAACTTTTACCATGAAAGTTTGGAGTCCTAATGAAGTGAAGCGCGTCTAAATCAAATGTGATAAAATTTATATCATACTAATCGATTTTGATAGCAAAAAATAATAATAATAAACTTCTACCATATATAAAGGAGGCACCGATTTTAATTTTTGGCAATAAAAATTTTTTGTTTTTACAACTTTATAAGAAGATGATATGTAGAAGCATATAATTAATTTTAAACATTAAGCATTCTACAAAAAGCTGCCAATAGATGCATCATACGAATGGGGCAAACTACACAATATTGCCAATAAATGCATTATGCGAATGAGGGAAACTACACAATAGTTCATAGACTTATCATTTGTATCATCAAACTTAAAGTCTAAATCAGTCAACACTTTATTAAACTCATTAATATTGTCAACTAAGGACTCACTGGGATCTACACGAAATCCACAAAGCTTTCTTTTCATGTATAACTGTGTCAACAAGCCTTTCTTCAATAAATCTTCCCTTACTTTTCCCACAAATCTTTCGCCGTCTTCTTTCCTTGAACTGTTCTACAGAAATCAGGTATAAGACTCAAACGAATAATGGATCAAGCACACTCATCCAACTCCTCCTAAGCTTCTGCATCCCACAACTCGGCCAAAGGATTTGGTTTCTGACGTAAAGCCTTTGATTGCCTCACGTTCACCAATATATCTTTTACCATGGTTTGCCATTGCGAAAAACTATTCTTCCCATTGAACTTGACAATATCAAATCCATGAATTCTTACAACCTTCAACTAACCCGAGGATTCAACCATTGATTCTAAAAAAAATGTCAAACGAACCTCGGAAAACAAAGTCGGCCCTCCTTAAAAGGCCAGTGGGGATTGGGCCTTGAGCCCTATAACTTTTTGTGATTTTCAGAGCCCCGTAAAATTTTGTGATTTTCGGGGCCCCGAAATTTTATACTCCTAGCATCCCAAAATTGTTATCCTACCTTCCTTTTTCGTCCTTCGCAAAATATTTATTTTGTTTGAAACTTTCATTTTTAAGACGACACTTATATCATATTTTCCTTAATTACTTTTTATTCATACTTTAATTATGAATCATATGCTCATGGGCTTTAAAAAAACTATACATTATATCATTATTAATAATCAATTCAATTGTTATTCCTTAATTAATTTGTGTGGTGAATCGAACAAGACAATAATTTTGGACGAATGGAGTATATACCAATACACTAGAAATTAAAAAACGTATTATTTCATCCAAAAATTTCAAGGGTCCGAATAACTCCATCTCTTTACTCTTTCTCGATACTTTTTTTAATTTTTCTTTCACAACAAAAGTTATTTTTAGTTTACATTGTAAAACATTTATGGTTAAAAATAATCCCTTGTTTACACGGTGTTCTCTTCTCTTCTCCCTTATCTCTTCCATTTTTTATTGTTCATTCCGCCCTGCGTCTGCTATTTTTAAATTTCATTCCGCCCCGCCTCCGCTATTTTCTTGCTACTGTGCCGCTACACTGCAGCATCGGCCAGGCCGGTAATTCTCCACCACGCCAATTCTCCTGTAGTGGCTAATAATTTTTCTTCTTTTAAATAATTTTTTTGTGAAATTTTATGTGTTTTTTTCTTAATTTTTTGAATATGTATAATTGGATGAGATTCATTAATACTACGGTACGGCACGATCTACGTTGTAGGTCTTGAAAGTTGAAAGAGACAGAGTAGTAGTAGGCTGGACTATAAAGTCCTCTACCAACCCCAATTTTGTTTCTCTGTGTGTGCTCTTGCCTCTCATTTTGTATGTTGGCATTTTTCAGTTGCTGCAATGAAGGCTCTACTTAAAAGTTCAGAAAGATCTTGGGATGTGCGAAGCAAGGGATTCTCAGCCTCAGATTGTGGTGTTCGAAATGAAGTCAATTGCACATGTAATTACAAGACCAACATTTGCCACATCACAAAAATGTAAGTTATTTTTAATTTCAATTTTTTAACACAATATAACATATTCCCTCGATCCTTAAATTATCGTCCTAAAGTGGATAGGCAGAGAAGCAATAAACATCGCCTTGGGCAGAGCCAGACTTTGTACGTCCCTCCTCCTCCGCCGCATCGTCCTCCCTTAGCTTCTCTGACGACAACCATGATCCCTATCCCCACCACCACCAACACCGCCTTCCTCCACCTTCATACACTTCCCTACCCGGTTCCGCTCCCCTACTAACACCTCCACGTTCATAACAGAAAAGGAATGGTAGGAAGAGAGAGATAGAGAGGTAGAGAGAGAAAAGACGAAATTGAAATAAAAACTACCTACAGATCGAAATCACCAACACGAAATCAGTCTTGTAGGGTTCGTTCACCACCGAGATCCGTGAGCTGTGCAAGGATGCATCTCAAAATTTACGCACACTAAGGCTGAGAAGTTCGAATAACCAGAGATAAGATGGAACCTTCACTTGGTCGGTGAGTGAAGTAGGAGCTTTCGGCAGGCGGCGGCGGCGGCGGAGAGGGTATGGTTGTTGAGTCGGGGTGGTGAAGTGATCAAGGGAGAGAGAAGAGAGAGGAAGAAGTTGGGTTGGGAAGAGAGAAGAAAGAGGAAGACGTTGGCTTGAGGAGAGAGAAAGAGGGAGATGAGAGTGATCGCTCAATTTGGGGTGAGACAATTTAATTAGGAGGTGGTCTCCTCTAACACGGCCGTCTTACGAATAAGACAGAGCCCATTTAGAAGTTTGTGGGTTAATAATTAAATATGTTAATAAAAATTATAATTATGTGTTTGACAAGATGGATAGAAGTGTTGTTTGAAGATTTGGTTGATGGTTGATGGTTGATGGTTGATGGTTGACTAGAGGTCGACAGTTCGAAATATCTTAGCTACATAATTTTGTTTTAATTAATCTTAATGAGAATTATAAATTTGCGCAGGTCTAAGGTTCAAAACCTCTACTATAGATGTGTCATTTTGACATATTGTTTACATTTACGATTTACATTACAGAGATGTGTGAACCCTTATCCGTAAGACGAAGCCCCATTTAGAAATTTGTGGGTTAATAACTAAATATGTTAATAAAAATCATAATTATACGCTTGGCAAGATGGATGGAAGTGTTGTTTGAAGATTTGGTTGACCAGAGGTCAGCAGTTTGAAATACCTTAGCTACATAATTTTGTTTTAATTATTCTTAATGAGAATTATAAATTTGCGCAGGTCTAAGGTTCAAAACCTCTACTACATATGTGTCATTTTGACATTATTGTTTACATTACAGAGATGTGTCATTTTGACATTATTGTTTACATTTGCGATTTACATTACAGAGATGTGTCATTTTGACATTGTTTACATTTACGATCAATCAGAGTGTTACTTTTAGGCTTGACATGTGTCACTTTTGGATAATTGTTGTCTTAGGTCTAATTAAGTTTTACTTAGTTACTTTAAATCAGAATGTCACTTTTAAACATAGAATGTGTCGCTTTTAAGTTTTACGGGTGTCAGTTTTGGCAAAAAAAATCACTTTTCATCTTTAAAATTTATTCATAAGTGTCACGTTTAGTGTGTCACTTTTAAGTATTAATTGTGTCACTTTTAGGCATTAGGTGTGTCACTTTTTGGTAAAACAACTCATTTTTATAATCATACAATTTGTATCAATAAGAGTGTCACTTTTAGGCTTGAAGTGTGCTACCTTTAGGACTAAAGTGTGTCACTTTTTGGGCTAGTGATTTTAACAACAATAACCAATTGAACACTACTGAAATATATCTTTACATTAATAGAAATGTATATAATCTCAAGTGTCAATCCTTAAAAACACAAAATCATAACCTTTTCAAGGTAAAGTATATGTTTCTTACTCAAACTTAAAAAATTTACTGAAAATATGTCTAAAATAACCGAGCATTAGAAGTCTTGGAACCCAATTCCTTGGCTTGATGGGAATCAGAAAAATCACTAGTCTTGTTCTTGTCCTTTTCAATACTTCCCTTAATTCTTTTTCTCATTCACTTCGTAACAGAGCGAGCATGATCAATGCATGTAGTAGATGAACTTGAAACACGAGATGATTCATTTTGGTCTGGTAAATTTTTTAAGGAAGAGTGTCACTTTTTAGTATTAAATGTGTCACTTTTTAGTATTAAGAGTGTCACTTTTTAGTATTAAATGTGTCACTTTTTGTATGAAGAGTGTCACTTTTTAGTATTACGAGTGTCACTTTTTGTTATTAAATGTGTCATTTTTTAGTATTAAGAGCGTTACTTTGTATTTTAATAAAAATTATAATAAATTTTCATTTATAGTGTCACTTTTATTTTCATTAAAATAAATTTTGTTGTTAGAGGGAGTCGAACCTTGGATTAGGTTGCAGTCTAAACCTTTATGGCTCACCCTTCACCAACTCATCCAATCTACTTTTGAGATTTTTATTAACAGGTTTTGTTATTAACCCGCGAATTTCTAAATGAGGCTCTGTCTTACGGATTTAGGATCCGTAAGACCATCCTATACAAGTCTTTGCCTTTAATTAGTTTAGGGTGGGTCCCACCGGTAGATCACATGATTTAAAGAGGGCATTATAGTAAAAAACACTTGGAAAAACACACTTTTTGGCCACTGTATTTTTTAAAAATTTGCAATTTGGCCACTAAGACGATAAAATTTTCGGGATAGCCACTGTACTAGAGTTATTTTACAATTTAACCCAATTTTTGGATGAACGTTAAGTTTCGACGTTAACTTAGGTTAAATATCTATTTTTCTCTCGTCGTCTTCATCATCATCTTCTCCGATTCTTTTGGCATATTGATTTCCAGATCTGGTGTTCTCCAAAAAATTTAACCAATTTCATCACTATTTCATCCCCAAATTAGACTCCCTCTCTCACAAATCTCCCACCCCCATCCAAGCCCTGTTTCTCTCATCCATCCAAACCAGCTCTCGCCCCATCTTTATGCTCTCCTTCACCGCCATCTCTAAATACACTCAAGCAGCACCAGCTCCAACCCATCAACCATCTGCCTCTTCTCTTCGCCCTCTCTGACCTCGCCTCTCGGTCTCCCACTGATTAGCCCTCTTCCATATTTCCATGGTCGTTCCTCCCTCCCTCGTTCGTAACTTCCATATCCATCTCCATACATCACAAACAAAGCGATGCCTATCTCCGCCATCTCTCAAAGCTTCAGATTTCTGCCCATGCCTCCTTCGTAGAACCGAGTCCACCTCCTTTGGCCATCAATCTCTCCATGGACGCCCTCCAGTCAATTTGTTGTCTTCTCCAGTCAATTCACTATTGCGAAATTCACGCCAACTCCGTGCGCTAAGTGCCGGTAACACTCGTTCTTGCCAAATCTTTGCAAATGAATCAGAACCTAGGGCTGGGATACGAATGAATTCAATTCACTTTCTTAGACTAATCTGTGCATTCAAGTCTGCCAATTTTGCATACAAATGAATTGTTGAGCAACTGTTGAAAATTTTGAATTGGGGTTATCTGTGTAGCAAGTTAAAATTTAATTTTTCATTAGTTTGCTAGTTCATCTATGCTCTTGCAGTAAGTGTGAGTTTTGATCATAGTAGATTTTGTGATTGTGGAAATTTAATTGTGAAAATTTACCATTCCTCTTTGTTTAGAAAATACATATTTGATATGCGTTTTCATTTGATTTTAGATCTGGTTTTCAATATGGGTTTCAATTTGATTTTAAGCAAAACCTAGATCTGGAAATTTACTGGAGCGTAGAGAACACACCAGATCTGGAAATCAAAGATGATGATGATGAAGATGGGGTAAAATAGGTATTTTACATAATTTAACGGTTAAACATAACGTCCATCCAAAAAAATGGGTTAATATGCAAGATAAGTCTGGTACAGTGGCCATCCGACAATTTTGACGTCTCAGTGGCCTAATTGCAAATTTTTTAAAAGTACAGTGGCCCAAAGGTGTGTTTTGCCAAAACACTTCCAAAAAAGGAAAGAGGACGCTAATTTAGGAAATGAGGGAGTAATTATTTTGTACGATGGACTTTTTGCTTGAAACATAGGGAGTATTATTTAAAAACGAATACCAAATGAAACTTGTTTAGGTAACCCAAAAGTCTAATTACACTGAAAGAATTAAAATTACAAGAATAGGTCTCCTGTTAGATGTTCTTACGGATCTTAATTCGTAAAACGGACCTATCCATGTTAAATGGGCTAAGATTCAGTAATATCAGTGCAACCCCTCTGACTTTTGAAAATTACAGCGTCACCCCTCATGTGTATAAATGAAGAGTGTCACTTTTTAGTATTAAAAGTATCACTTTTCAGTATAAAATGTGTCATCTTTCAGCATAAAATGTGTTACTTTGCGTTTTTAATAAAAATTATCATTTTTTTTCCTTTAAAAGATGTTACATTTTAGCCTTAAATATGTTAATTTTTAGCCTTAAACTAGTTTCTTACCTGTGCATTGAACGCACAGATATGTATCTTTTGTAATTAAATTATTCAAGTAAAATGAAAACAAATTAAAAACAAAATTAAAGGCTATATGCAGATGATTCTCAACTGCTAAAATTGGGTGGATTTAGGACCGACTTCACCATTTCTATTGTATACATTATTCGAATTTCAAAGTTAAATATTTGAATGTTTAATGCAACTTACAATATAAGTGCAGTAAAAAATGAGATGTTTTAAGTTCTATATGTTCAAATGCATGTGTTGTGTTGATTAAATCTTTTCATATTCCAACTAATTGCATATTTCAAGACCGGGACAACTTTTCATATTTTTTTAAAAATAGCATATTTTCAAGACATGTGCAACTATTTATTGTATAAAGATTACTTTTCATATTTGGCAAGAGGATTTAGGCGGGATATTGTTATATTGGGTTGTGTTATATATATGTGTGTGTATGTGTGTGTGTGTGTATATGCGTTACTTTTAGTCTTAAATGTGTTACTTTCGCTTTGGAAAGTGCTACTTTGCATTATTAATGAAAACCATCATTACTTTTTAGCGTGAAACAGAGAAAGTATCACTTTATAGCATTGAAAGTGTCACATTTTAGTATTAAATATATCACTTTTTACCTAAAAGTGTCAATTGGTCTTTATAAATTAAAATCGTCACGGTTAGTTTTAAAGTGTCATTTTTTAGTATTAAATGTGTCACTCTTTAGTATTAAGAATGTCACTTTTTAGTATTAAGAGTGTCATTTTGCATTTTAATGAAAATTATCTTCCTTTTTTTTCACATAAAAAATGTTACTTTTATAACCTTAAAATGTGTCATTTTTTAGCATTAAATGTGTCACTTTTGCATTTAAAATGTGTCATTCAGCGTTTTATTAAAATCCGTTAGGGTCAGTCAAACATCCTAAGGTAAATAAGGTTAACGGAGGGCTAACTGAGTTAATAAATGATGTAATTGCAAGACTTGGGAAGAATCAAAACTTCGGTAGAAAACTTTAAAAATGCAGAGACACCGGAGCAAAATGAGAAATGTCTCATTAATGTGTTGTCACCCTTACCGAGATGACACGTGACACACCTCCTCATGTGCGACCCACGTGTTGTGTTGCTGGATCAGAGCCGATCCGCGGGTTTCAGCCTCATTTGTTTGATTTGTAGCTTATTTTTTCTCACATTTTGACTCAATTTCTTACTGGGTAACCCACGATCTTTGTTGATGGGTTAGCCGCTCCATCAACTTTTTTTAAAAATCATTTTTGGGGTTCCATCTTACGGATCCTTTATATAAAAATATAATAGTGTTAAGAATATAAATATATACACACACAAACACACAGACACTTATATTTAAATATTGGTTTTTCTAGGTATTCCCAAATTCTCGACCTATTGTCACGTGCTAGAAGTGTCAACCCTTCCAAAAAAAGTTTTTTTGCATGCCCAAGTGCTTGAACCCAATATTTAAATATATATTTAAATATTAGTTCGGTTTGGTTCAGTTTTTTACTAAAAATGAGAAAATCGGAACCAAATCCATAGTCAGATGCTTAAAAAATTTATAACTAGAACCAACCCAATATGTATGAGAACCAATATTTTGGTCTGGTCCAGAACTAACCCAAGATGTACGAAAACCAGGACCAGACCAATATAACGGTTTTTATTTTTTAACTATTGAATACAAATAATAAAATCTTAAACTTAATAAAAATATTAAAAACATTCAATAATAATACATTCAACAATTAAAAATAACAGAGTAATAGGTTTATAACAAAACAATCCTGTGGAAATAAAATTACAAAAATGAGTAAAAATTAAAACTCTTTCTTTTTTACGGAAAAATAGAAAATAACATTTTATACTTAGGGAGTTTGGGTTTGAGTTATAAATTAATATATATATATATAAGTATGTATAATAATTAATTTATTGGGTTTGTTCGGTCCACTTAAGAAATGGGTCTGACCCACAGATTTCAGAGTAACCCGCGGTTTTTCTTCAATGGATTGCACAATCCAATAACCTCATTGTCTCTTTTTTGGGGCTTGGTCTTACTGATATGCAACCTCTCCTCTCTCTAAGTCAATCTTTTAAGTAAGTGGGCCTGCTAAGGCTATGATCCGGTCAAGCAGAATGGGCGCTATTTCGTCACAACTCACAAGTATACTTAAGAAATAAAAAGTTAAAACTTTAGTTCACTTCAGCTCATTAGACCATCGTAAATCTGCCCGATCCTGCTCACCGACATTTAAGCTCTCCATAAGCCCATCAAAGGTCCGATCTGCAATCCGGAGGCAAACTGGTCTTACACAAGTTTTTGCCAACTTATAATCCCTTCCCCACCCAGCACCCTCTTGTCTCCTTCCTAAAATATCTCTCCATTCCCCACCTCTTCCCCAAAATCTATCTCTCTCTCATACAGATTGTTGGTATCGTTAAATTTACGGTAAGACAAGAGGATAAACTAATCCATTACTTAATTGGATAGAATCAAAGCTAGAGGATAGTCAACCATTCTAGAAATAGGAGAACCTTCTGAAACATGTCAAAACAGGGCTATCAATCAAAAATTGATTTATTCATGGAGAAAGATTTCAGTAAAACTTGGCGATATTACTTACTGCTTGACTATCTGAATCTCTTTACGTTTGGTCTTGGATTTCCTCTTAGTCGAAGATGGTACTGGTTGCACGAAAGCATTTCTCCATAGCACGCTTTCATGCGTAGTACCTTCTCTATGTGTTTTTCAATCTTTCGTTTGGTAGAAATATCTGAATGGTACAATGGAATATATCTAGTCAATTAGCCATCATAAGAAAACATATAATTGTGAATTAGCAGCCATTGATGCTCTTGCTTCAGCTTCCCACTCAGTAGTATTTTCCATTGGAGTTCTTTGTGGGAAACTTCAGATTGAGGATGCTCTTGCTTCGGTTTCGTCATTCTCTCTCTCTCTTTCTCTGCCTTTCTCTCTCGCGATGGATGTCGAGAATTAGGCACGTAATATTAAGAAAATTTACTTCAATATTGGTTTGATTATGCTGCTAAAGTGGATTCAATATGATGGAGGTGATCCCGCAATTTGAAAAAGAAGGAATTAAATAAAATCCTACAAATTTATGACAAGAAGTAATTAAATCTCAATTCAAAGAATATAGGTTCGATTTTTGATATTTAAAAAGACTTATGCTCATCTATTAATTTAGCCCAATTTGAGAAAACGAGCCTACCGTTGCTGGAGAAGAAGATGATGGTTGAGAACTATTTTCATCAGCGTTATGTAATTACAAAATTTCTCTTGTATCTAGTTTACGGGAGAAAAGAAAAATGGGTATATTTACCAATTCATGATGAAATAGTGTTTGGACAATAACACCCTTCAAAGTTTCAGGTTTAATGACAACCTCTTAGATGGAAATGACTTTTTTGCCCAAAAGAAAACTCACGTGATGCGCGCATGGCCACTTAACGGTAGATCAACTAACGGTACCTAAAGGAAGGACCACCAATGTATAGAAAAAATCTTACTTTAGACCCAACTTTTCACATTTTCAAATCAGGGACTACCGCTAGGAAGTCAAAATGTACTGAGACTACCGATGACATTAACCCTTTAAAAAAAGGAAAATACGTTCTTTCATATTGCAACACCATGCTTACTAATGTATGTCTACCGTACAAAGTCCTTAGCCTAATAATCATGTACTTTGATGAAATACTTGGAATAATTCAATGTTTAATACCATATGATGATCATACATAGCAAGAAAAATGATTTCATCAACATAATGATCATTGAAAATAGAAATTTCGAATTTACTCCTTTCTAGGGAAAATTTAAATGTAGCATCATCAAAATAAGGCATACGATAAACCAAAAAAAAGGCTTCCAAGAAATTGCCATCATCTTAAAAATGTTTGTCGATGTCTTAAAAGGAAAGGCACTCAGAAATTTCCCATAAATAGCTATCTTTTAGACAACTATTATTAGTAGATGTATTGACATGAAGACTTATGGAGCTTAAAGAATATTTGATATTAGGGGTGAGCTTGGTCCGGTTCGGTCCAATTTTTTGGAAAAATTGAGAGAACCAGGACCAACCTAATATGTCTGAGAACCAATACATTGGTCCGGTCCAGAACCAATTGAAGACGTACGAGAACCAGGACCGGACCAATACGATGCGTATCTTTGATCAAGAGGATAACTAGATTTTTCAAAAAACAATGATCAATAATCAAATCATGTTCTTTCTTTATACAACATTTTGTTGGGTTCGTTGTTCTTGTGAAAATAAACTAAAGGTAAAAATCATTACTTCCAAATTAATAAAGAGAAATTAAAAAGAAAGTTGTAAGAAAATTTATTGCAAGTCATCTTCCTCACTGATCCCCTTATGGTTAATTTAATTAATTTACAGGTAACAATCCTTCAAACTAATAATGTTTGGAATCACAAAAAGAGGTAGAAAATTAATTAATAGGGAAAAACAGTGTTTTCCCTCCTATTTTCTCTTTAATCAAATTATTATATATTTTCTTTAGGTTGTAAGTTGTATCATTTTTATTATCTTCTTATCAATATATATATATATATATATATATATATATATATATATATATTATACTATATTAGTATATTATATATAATAAAATCATAATAAATACACACATTGGTCTGGTTCGGTCCGATTCTGTGTTTTTGGTTTCTGTAACCGGGGACCGACCCAATTGTCCGGTTTTGTAAAAATTCAGATCCAGGACCAATCCAAAGTATTGGCCCGGTCCATTTTTGACTGGTCTGGTCCGGTTCCATTGGTCCGGTCCGGTTCCGAAAAACTTCTGCTCACCCCTATTTGCTATAAATGGTTCAGGAGGAACCCCTCGATAATGTCGATTCTTAGTATTCGTACGGAGTAAATGAGATGCAATAGAATCGAGTAAATGATCCATTTAACAAAGTAAACATAACATACATAGGTGGAAAATCAAAAAAATGAGAGGACATTTATTTCTCACTAATAGAGTAGTAGCATGAGAGTCAATGACCCATTTTCAAGAGGATGATGAAATGCATATCGCAGATTCACTTTCTTAGCAATAGTTGTGAAGATATCACAGCAAACTTATTAGTATCACTTACACACAGCAAGAGAAATAGTGTATTTTACGCATATATCACAACAAACTTAATAGTATCACTTACACACATCTGAGAAATTTGATTACATTGTTGATTAGCCATTTCAGATGGCTTCAAAGCTTTCCCATTGAGTATCTAACAATGGAGTTGAAGATGAGTGGACCCTATAATAATAATTGACATATATCTCATTTGTTCAGGACCACCACTTCACGGCCTAGTGACCTACAATAATCCCAACTAGACAACAATCTAAATCATTGTTATTCCCGATATGCATATAACAGAGTGGTGAAAGTTTCAAAGTGAGTTAACCTAAGACATAGCAAGGACTTGTAACTGAAAAACATCGTACACCCATATACATCCATAAATTCACGTTGTGCTAAATGGAATGGAAGAAGATCATTTAATTCCTCGTGCATCAATGTAAAATTATAAGAGAAGACGTTTAAAGAGGAAACAAGAAGAGAGGCAGAATAAAACCAACCTTAAACCCTTTAGGTTACGGTGATTACCTTTTATATACAAGAAACCTAGGTCTATTACATAACTTAATATATAAGACAATACTAAGTTAATTAGATTACCTAGGTAAGTACATATAAAATATTAAATTACCAAAAAAGGCTATTTACTCAATTACACAAATAGCACAGCTCTAGCGCATTGCTATAGCACACAACTATAACACATGGCTAAAACACACAAAATAATACAAGATGCTACTTGTTATGTCCGAACACCCCTCCTCCCTTCAAGCCAAGTGGAATGAAGCGGAGCTGTAGCTTATGTTAAAGTCTGGGGGTCCATTGCAAAACCAATTGACTATATGAGATGTGGCTAGGGGTGGGCATCGGGTCGGGTTTCGGGTTATAGGATCGGGTGTCCGAGAAACGGGTATGTTATTTTACTACCCGAAACCGCTCCGAATTCATCGGGTAACCGCAAAATCTGAGAAATGGCAAAAATTTTGATTTCATCAAAATTCTTCCAAAATGTCAGAGAATCATGTATAGAGTGGCTCGTATACCACTTGTTGAACTAAATTAACATCAAACAACATCATGATTTTATTCAAAAGAAGACCAAATAGCAAACCGTAAATATTGTCTATCATGATAAACTGAGAAACGGAGGAAGATAATCTTAATGCGGAAGCGTACCTAAATCCATCAATTGATCATTCTTGATTTGTGGTTGAGATACTTGATTTTCTGTATAAACTTCCAAATGGTCGTTTCCTAAATTTAGAGGTGTCACTCTCTCAAAACTCGGTTGAAGGAAAATAGAGTTAGGTTCCTTTTATACAGATGGAAACTTCGTTTGGGGGCCATAATCTGCCCTTTTCATAAAGGTTTCTTTGATTTTCAGTTTGGTACCTCAACAAATTGAAAATCTCTTAATGATATGTATACACATTTCATTCCATGACAGTTTGACACCCTTTTGATCCAAAATTAAAACTTTAGAAGACAACTATGAAAATTTAATTTAATATATATTAGTCCAAATTAAATATTTCCAACATTAAGCACTTTATCATTTTTTTTCCTCATTAAATTTTTAGAATCTTTGCTGATGCCTTTTCAATAATATTCACATTGCAGTTCATGCTTTAATCATGACCTGAGTGGCCGAATTCCGGAGGAGATCGGAAACCTTTCTTATTTGGAGACAATGTAAGATGCTAAACTTATATATTCTTAATTTAATACAAAGTTTAATGTTAAAATTCTCAGGGTATTTTGTTACTGTTGATTTATAACCTATGAGTCGGAATGTGGGGAAAATTATGACTTACACTGTATTAAAGTTGCAGCTCTCTATAAGTTACTGTCGCAGCCATATTCTTTTCCATTTACGTTATTATGATGGCGAATGACTTTAGAAAATAAGTTATCTACTTTCCTTTTATACTCTTTCCGTTATGAAATTATTGTCCTGGTTTAGATACTCCCGGTGTATAAGGATGCGTCACCTCATTTGACGCTTGTTTATAATACTTTACCTTATCAAAAAAATTATTGTCTTGGTTTGACTTTTTGAGTCAAACTAGATGCTCTCAAATGAATTTTTTGATGTATATTTCTTTTTTTGTTTTTTCAAAATCACAAAACATGTCATTAGTAGTACCTAAGTAATTAAAATGTATTTGACTGTTTCCATTTTATCCCTTTGATAACATGTAGTGACTTCAGTGGAAACATGCTTAGTGGAGAGATTCCTAAATCATTAGCCAAGTTGTCAAAGCTCTTTGAAATGTAAGTAGTTGCAATTTCAATGGTTGTAAGAATTTAAATATATGTTGTGTTGGTTCTCATGGACTTCTTATGATAAGCAGAACTCTTTATGATAACCATCTGGAAGGACCCATACCACCTTTCCTTGGTAACATGACAGCATTGGTCACCATGTAAGATTCGATGAACCTTTACTTAGTACATCAATTTTCATGGTTGAAGATTAATATATGAAATTTAGCTTAAACAATTCAAACATACTACATTTCGTAGCTCTTAAACCACCAAAATTTAAAAAATAAATAAATAATTTTTTTTGATGGATAAATATAAACCCTTGTTGGTATGAGGATTGAAACCAATGAACTAAAGGTCTTTGTGGCAACCTTTGGGTTCTATAAATAAATTAATATTAATATTAGGTTATATACATTATGCATCAAAGAAACTCTTTAAAGGAACTGGATACTCCAAAGTCCAAACCATTCAGTTTCCAGGGAAGACATTGCGTCATTGACGGTCTTAACTCACGTATATTGTCCATGGTCTTTAAGGACATCATTTTTCAGTAATATGGTAGTTTTGACATTTGACTCATTGACGCATGCATCACACAATATAGTGCCCACCAATTTAGTACCATAAGCAGTTCAAAGATATACTCAGTCATTTTCTAAATAATCGTCATGTGTTTGACTATGCACACATGATTAGGAACATAGATTAAGATAAACTAGTCGACTCTATTATAAATGGGTAATGTTTGAGTCACTCTCATTTTGCATCAAAATATGTGTACTCTATGACGTGGCATACTCTTATTGACTGAAGTGCTGGGACCCACAAAATGTTCAACCAATGAGAGTATGTCACATCATAGAGTACTCATATTTTGGTGTAAAATGAGATTGGCCCTAGTATTGCCCATTATAAATATTGGTATAGTACGTAGTTTTCTTTAAAGCCCTTGTGTTATTGATCACGTGGCTCTAATTAAAATAAGAAAAAGAAAGTAAGAACAAAGTGGTAAAAGTGTTTTCTTAAAAATGAAAGTTTAGAAACAAGACAATTACTTCATCCGTTCTAGGCAAAGAGTCCACTATTCTATTTTGGGATTATTCATTTAAAGAGTCCAATTTCAAAAATTAAGGTATAAAAATGTCATTTTATTACTAATTGACTATTACAAATTTTATTTTCTTAAAAAGTTTGATTTTCAAATTGCACTCTTTACCCGGAACGGAGGAAGTATTTTAGAACGACCGAAAAAGGAAAGTAAAATGATTATTTAGGAACGAAAGGAGAACTACTTAAATATATCAAAGGAATAATTTTTTGATGCAATGAGCCTGAATAAGAAATTTAAGAAGAGAAATACATGTATTGTCACTACGGCCAGTTGTATGAGTATCCTAATTGTACACATAAATCACTCCAAAGTGATACTCATAAATTTCTCTTTTCAATACAGATCTCTCAGAAACAACTGGTTCAATGGTTCAATTCCTGAGGCATTAAATAATCTTCAATCCCTTAAATTTATGTATGTATTATTTCATTGCGTCTCTTATCTCAGCCTTACCTATCGTAGTAAATTTTATTACTAGAGACAACTACTCATGATATTTTGAGTGGTTTTTTGGCTAGAGATTTAGGTCAAAATCAATTGTCAGGGAAGATTCCATATCAATTGGGAAGCATCACCAACCTTGACACATTGTATGGCCTCGGCACAACTGTTGAACTCAACTCATCTCATAGTTGTTACAAACTTTTTTACCCTTTGTATGATCATTTTGATAGGTTGTTCTCTAATTGATGTTTATAGGTATCTTTTTGATAACCAGCTCTCAGGTCCTCTTCCACCTCAGCTCGGGGACCTTAAAAATCTTGAAGAGTTGTAAGTCTCTTCTTTCCTTACTGTTTTCACTTACCCACTGAGTACTATTAATTACTATAGTTTTCATTTCTGTAGTACATGATATTAACGAGGTTTACTAAACTAAATCAATATAAACTTGGACCGGTGCATAAGAAAAGCCTACTTTTTGAAGAAAGAAGAAGATCATTAACACATGCTAGTATTTATAAAATATAAAATAAAATAAAAAAAAGTACAAAGAATTTACCAAGGAGCTCAAGGTGTTTGCCCGAGTGTCCTTGCCATCTCTCCCACCCCTTAGGTTCATAAGATTACACGTGGAATATTACCCAAATGAAAGCCATAAATTCATAAGAATTATATAATTTCTAAATATATTAGTATGTGGTTTATGATTTTTAAAAAATAAAATTATATATGTTAAATAGTGATTTGATACTATCCAAACATGTAGTTCGAGTGATTAGACATTTAGATATTGCACATGGCCCAAATATTTAACTCACTTTCTCGTCTTGGAATTATTTAGGTTTGGACGTTTCAGGCAACACAAGAAATGTTTTTGTTTGATGGTAATATTTTGAACGCGCTTTTGAAAGAAAGAACTAAATTCTCTTCTTCTCAATGATAAATAGTAGAAGTATAGAAATATATAGGGGACAAATTAGTGGAGACATGAGAGGGAGGTGATAGTGTTCACTGAATGTCATCTCTCAACTCAACTTAACTCGGCGTTTTTCCCAAACACTTGAGGTTGTTACATGAACCTTTTTCTGCCATTAGATTCGAACCGAAGTTAGTTCCTCACACACACACCACACTCATTCATATTTTTCTTTGTTTCTGATGTCCATGTTAATGTTGGTCTTCCCCTTCCCCTATTTCCTATCTGGTTGATATTGATACGCCCACACTCTCTAACCATCTTAGGCGGTTTTCACTCTTTTTATCTGTTAGGGGGGAGGGGGACAACTCTTACAGTCTCACAAATTTGTTGATCACAATTGCAATGTACCGCGTGAAATTATATATTCAAATGATGAAAGTGAAATTATGTTCCTGAAATTTAGTATCTTCTTGACTTGTGTTCTTGTTACAGAGCTCTAGAAGACAATCAATTGTCCGGTGGATTGCCCTTGACTTTTAAGGAACTAACGAATCTGAACTATGTGTATGTTTATTTAGATATTATTAGTTTCTACAATTACATCTATCTATCTTTATTCTAATAGGAGAAACGCCATGAAAAGGATGGCCTCTTTTTTTTTTTTCTTCATCAGCGGGTCTTTCTTAACTTAAATCAATTTCTACAGTAACCTTAGAGGTAATAACTTCATTGGAAAGGTGCCTGAATACATTGGCAACTGGAAATATCTACAAGTATTGTAAGCATTTAAACTGTACTTGACCTAACAATATGTTTGATTCTTTGAATAATATTTTCCCCTTGGACTTTGGTTTTTTTAGATGGCTTATGGGAAACAAATTTGATGCGCCACTACCCAGTGCAATATCATCATTGACAAATCTATATTTCCTGTAATTTCCAGAAACTTTCTTAGTTATCATCATTTAATTAACCAATGTATCATTGTTGATAGATTGTTCTTTTGTGACTTGATTCAGGGCTGTTAGTAACTTGATTGATAACTCTGGCATAGAAAAAGGTGTTCCATTCCCGAATGTCTCTGGAATGACTTATTTACAATACCTGTGAGCCTTTAAATAGGAAGCATATGAATTATTCTAGTATCACTCGGCTTTACTATAATACAATCTAAATGACACATAATATGATGTTGTTGTGTAGGACACTGAGGAACTGTACAATTACAGATGGAATTCCTGATTACATTGTTAATTTGCAAAACCTGAAGTATCTGTAAGAGAATTTCGTATATATTGATTTATTGTTATATTTAGATGTACTTTTAAGTAGGCTACATGTTTTTTTTTACTTAATTCTTAATCAAAGGTATAAACGAACAGAAAAAAACATTATGGACAAGAAAAGATTCGATACAACTCTACCTCCCTCAACCTGGGACGACGAGAGGAAAGCCTTCTTATAAATCCTATTTGTTTGGAGACTAAGTTATCACAATCCTTTTCCAAATATATAAACTATAGTATAGAGAGAATAGATAGAAACCTAATCAGGTTTGGACCCGTCTAATATTGGATACAAAGAAAGATGGCATGGTGCCCTGTTATTAATTATGATGCCCTATCAAGGTATAGCTTCAGAAAACTAATTATAGGATATCACAACTGATTCTTCTAATCTCTTGCAGGGACTTGAGTTTTAACCTATTGACGGGTAAAATTCCGAGTGTTTCCCCACATCCACGTCAACAGCCACACCTACAAAATTTAAAGGAAATGTAAGTTTGAAGAGTTTACATTTTGAATTTTTTGGAACTCTCTCTCTCTCTCTCTCACACACACACACACACACACACGTACACATAGTATCCATCCTTGGCTATCTAACTAAACAAGTAGTTCTATGTTTAATAAAAATGACATTGAATCCATTTCGCGGTGGCAATTTGGGTGGGGAAAAGAGAACCCATCTCACCTTCACATCAAATCGCTAAATGAAAAAAAAGAGTAAAAAGAGATTGAATCCAACAGTAGATGTAAGTTAGGAGGTTTTACATTTTGCCGTTAATCAGATTTGTCAATTTATGCATCAACCTCGTAACACTCATCTCCAGGCAGCAAAGCGCATTCTTCGCTTTGTAAAAGGCTCTCTCGACAAAGGACTGGTACTCCATAAATCCCCTCAGTTTCATATTTGGGCATACTCTGATGCCGATTGGCCCAGGTGACCCGGATGATCGACGCTCGACTACTGGCTCATGCATCTTTATCGGACCTAACCTTGTCTCCTGGTCCGCCAAGAAACAAGCCACTGTTTCCCGTTCCAGCAGCGAGGCAGAATACCGTGCCCTCGCCACCACAACCGCTGAAGTTCGATGGTTCTCCTTCTTATTTTGTGAACTTGATATCCCTCTTCATCAGCTTCGTCTCTATTTTGTGATAACCTCTCCGCTCTTCAAATGGCTCATAATCATGTTTTTCATGCTAGGACTCGGCACATCGAGATAGACTATCACTTTGTTCGTGAACTTGTTCAACGAAAATCATTACATCTCGCTTATGTCTCAACAACCGATCAACTGGCTGACCTCTTCACTAAAGGCCTTAGTCGACTTCGTTTCGAGCATCTTTGTAACAAGTTGCGTCTTCGGTCCCCTCCGTCTCGCTTGAGGGGGGGGTGAAATCTGAAAGAAAAGATTACCAACAGCCTCTTGATAATCTCGAGATCCTCCTCCCATTCTCCAACAAGTTTTCTTAACAGTCACTTCCTGACTCCTTGTATTCTCATGTTCATTGGTTTAATCCATCATGTATCCTGTATATATAGCTATGTTCGGTAATGAATAAATCATCTTGGAGATCAATACCTTCTCTTTTCTTACAGATAGAAAGATGTTGTGGAGGAAGGTTGTGGTGGGGAAATATGGGGAAGGGGGCCATATATGGTATCCAAGCACAGTATCGGTCCCTCATGGCTTGGGTGTTTGGAAAGGGATCGAAAGGGTGGGATCCCTTCAAACGTCGCATTTCTTTTGAGATAGGCGAAGGGGATGGAAAGATCCATGGTGTGGAGACGAGAAGCTTCGGCGGGTATTTCCAATCTTGTGGATAACATAGATGGATTCCTGGAATCCTACTTTTTGTAGAGAATTTCAAGATTGGGAGTTCAATGTTATCGACCAGTTGTTCGACATGCTGTACGATTTCAAGTAGAGTCGAGGGAAGATAGAGTTGTGTGGGAAGGGTCGAAAAGTAAGAATTTCACGGTGAGGTCATTTTATTCATGGTTGAAAGATAAGGACAACGGACTTTTCTCTTAGAAGGAAATTTGGAAGACGAGGGCTCCAAGCAAAGTAGTTTTTTTTTGCTTGGAGGCGGCGATGGAGGCTATCTTGACGAGGGAGAGTCTGCAAGCTCGTGGGAGGATTTTTGTCAATCAGTGCTTTTTGTGCAAAAAAGATGAATAGACAGTTAATTTCCTTCTTCTATATTTCTTGGTAGCTAAGGATATCCGGAATTCCTTTCTTCAGTTGGCACCTATCTCTTGGGTTATGCCAAGGTCGGTTGTTAAACTATTGCGCGTGTGGTCTCTTTTTAAGTGTAAGAGGAAAAATACGTACTAGGATATGGTGTATGGAGATAGAATCGAGTGCAGGAAACCCTTTTGTTGATATGGTGTATAGTTTTTTGGCTGTTTGATTTTTGTTTTATATAGGTCCTGTGTACAAGGACGTATCATCTCATGTGACACCGTAATTATTACTACACTTATTACTTATAAAAAATCAATTAATTAACTTAAATAAGGAAATATCTTAGAAACGCAAAACCTTAACTCAATTAATCAAAAATTACAAAACTAAATCATTGGATTTTCGAATCCAACGCATAAAAAAAAAAAACAATGTTGGTTGTTCAAAAAAGAATACAGTTAAAACTCGATTAATTAATAATATCTCTTAAATAATACTTTTGGTCGGTGACTTGGGCCAGTGTGCTAAATTAATAATTTGATAAATTTATAATATAATACATATATAATTACACATAGAGACCCCATGCATTATATTAATTAATAACTCCTTACCTCTCTACATATAAAAGTCAATGTTGTTTCTTACAAATTAATAGATTGACAAAAATAATCATTCACCAAATAAACCCCCCACCATTTAATTAAGGACAAAACAAGTAAATTTACAATGACAAAAATAATTTTTGGACAAAAATAGCCCCAAATATAATAAATCAATCACCATTAATTAAGGTCAAACAAGTAAATTTGTCATAGAGTAATTAATTCTATTAATAATCAAATAATAAATTGATCCCTCGACTAGGACCTATTTTAAATTTAGATCATACAGTTTAGAATTGTATTTATTTCGTCTTGTATTTTTATTTTCTACTCACTTCCCCCCTCCAACCATTATTGTTAAAAATGCGTCCAATATTTTATAAAATGACAAAAATACCCTAACTTAGTTGAGAGACTAAAACTTTATTTGAAACTAAAAAATAATATGATTGTACTTTCTTAAATATGTTCAGTAAAGACATTATAGATGTATATGAAAAATTGTTACGATAATAATAGATTTGTTGGTGAGTATCGAGATATTGAGAAAATATGTAGTGTGTTTAGTTATTACCGTTGAATAATCTAAGAGAAATGAGTTAAGAAAATATATCATAATGTCAATAAGATGAAGAAAATAAAGAACCAATTGATGAATGTGTGTGTTTTGTTACAAAAGAAAGTCAAAATCTACAATTTACTTATTTGAATTTTCAGACTACTACAAGCGGCCTTAAAAACTATCATATTGGTCATAACTTATAGATATTACAAACAAAACCACAGTTAGTATTCACAAATAACTAAGTTCAAAATATTTTACTCTTGTCTATAACTGGGTTCCAAACCTCTAACCTCTGTTTGTCTAAACTTGCTTGCTCTTCTTCATAGAACCCGAGGTACTTACGTGTGAGAATCTCTATATTCCCCTTTCATGGCTATCAACTTTCTTCTATCGCAACTCTCCTTTAATTGAAAGAGACTGTCACCAATCGACATTCTTTCAAGTAGTCTCATCCTAAATTAGATTCTCTATTTGCTTAGTACTTTGATTCCGAAAGTGGATAGGAACTAAGGGATGAGAGATGTTCGATGAAAGAAGATCAATTAATCAGAGGCTAAAGAGATTCTCTGTCTCCATTTGAGCTATGCGAGGCGAATATGTTTCTTGGTGATGGTGATGGCGGTGCTGAAGACCCCAAGGAGGGTGGTGTTAGGGGCGGCAATGACAATGATTGTAGGGATGACAGTGTTGGTTTAGATGAAATACAATGTTGTGAGATTTCTAAATCATCAATTTTTCAAATATCCATATGAGTTTCAGTTTCAATTTGAAAATTTGAAAATTCAAAAAAATTGAATTTGAGTTTGTAAAAAATGAAATTTAAGGTTGTGGTGGTGGTGTTTATAATTGATGGGTTTTTCAAATAGGTTACTTCGAAGGAAGGAGTCAGGAATTAGAAAAAGAAATAAAATCAAATCAAAAATTAACTTTTGGACTAATGGTGAAATTTGAAGTGGTAGTGGTGGTGGTGGTGAGTATATGAATGATGGGGTTGACGGAAGAAAGTGAAGGATACAAATTAATTAAATAAAATTTAAATTTCTTTTTTGGAGTAATGCATTTTTAAACATTAAATTTAAATACAAGAAAAATTATAACTAATTTTGGATTATTGAAATAATTATTTATTTATTTAATTAGAAAAAATATTTTAAATACCAAATGGCAAACTAAATGATGAAATTATAACCAAATCTCACTTTGTGCCATAAGCATAATGAAAAAAATAATCCTCATGTACATGATTTTCCATGACTATTTTTAACGGTCATGGACGAGAGAGGACAAAGTGGGACAACTAGAAAAATCGTGTATGAAAGTGACACATCATAGGTTGGGAAATACATTATTAAAGGTATATGAAAAATTGTAATTATAATAATACATTTGTTGTTTAGTATCGAGATATTAAGAAAATCTGTAACGTGCTTAGTAATTGCGTGTGAATAAGATAATAGAAATGTGCTAGTAAAAAGGTGATATAATTGTCAAGAAGATAAAGAAAAATAGAGAACTTAGTTGACGAATCTGTGCGTTTTGTTAGTGTAAAAATTAAGCTAGAATCTATAGGTGAGGCGTTTGAAGAAAGTAGTTCGACTTAACGGAAGCTAAAGATATTTTATTTTTTCATTTTAGCAAGGCAAGGTGAACGTGTTTTTTTTTGTGGCGATGATAGATGTGATGGTGATTGCAGGGATGCTGGTGGTGGGGGTGATTGTAAGCATGACAGTGGTGATCATTTAGGTGGAATATGACATTGAACAAAAGAGCAAGGAATTAGACAAAGAAATCAGATAAAATCAAATATATTTTGATTTTTGGGCTAATGGTATTATTTGAGGTGGTAGTGGTGGTGGGTCTATGAATGATGTGGTTGATGGAAGAAAGTGAAGGATTACAAAATAAATTAAATATTTCTAAATTTAATTATGAGAAAAATCATAATGACAACATTGCTAGCTTTACAACTAATTTATAACTCCTTACAACTAATTTTTCAAGGGCAAAAATGTCTTTGTCTAAAACAACTTTGCACTTCTTCAAAGCTTAGTTGTAAGGAAAGTTATATACTTAGTTGTAAGAATATCATTTTCCATACCATTTCTCTTCATTCAAGCCCTTTTCTCTTTCTGATGAATTTATCGATAAGGGTTATGAGTTTTCTATTAATCGCATATTTTTACAAGGACTTTTAGTAAGTATAGCCTATAGCCTATGATTTCTACTTTAGGGGCGACTTTTGCAGGGGAAAGAATGAGGAAGATCGGAGATGGAGTTTGGCTAGAATCGATGGAGGATAACACCAAAGATGTGATAGGCGTGACCGAATTGAAAAGGGTTTGTGCTGGAGATGTCAGCTATTATGGTGGAGCAAGAGATGAGAACTTGCACCTGGAGAAGAGGGAATGAGAGGCTATGAGATTAGAGTTTTTACTTTTAATACATTTACCCCTTAACCAGATAAGGAAAATGACATTTTTGCCCCACACGTGGAAGACCACATGTCATTTAACGTGAATATTCTAACGTCCATCACGGGCAGGGTGGAAAATGAGAAAAAAATTATAATGTCAGATGTCATTATGACACAATCCTTAGGTTAGGATGCATTATACGATTTGGTGAATACTTTGAGGGAAAATTGTAATCAGTCATATAATTATTTTTGGATAATTGAAACAATTATATATTTATTATTTTTATTTAAAAACATATTTTAAATACTAAATGGTTAATTATATAATGAAGTTATAATCAAATCACATTTGTACCCCAAGCAAAATTGACAAAAATAATCTTTACGTGACATGCATATACCATTTTTCGTACGTTACTATTTTTAACGTTCATAGACAGGAGGGGACAAAGTGAGAAACATAGAAAAATAATGTATGAAAGTGAGACGCTTCGTAGGTTGAGGTGCAATGTGTGATTTAATGTGTAATTTTGGAAGCTTATCATATTTTGGTCCCATCAAAATTAGTCCAAAATACACATTGCCCCCTAAGGTATCCACCAAATCCAGTTTGACCCTCAATGTAATTTTGTAGCATTTTCATATTCCATATCAAATTTGGTGATTGGGGTGTCACGTGTGGTAATCGTAGTGATAGAAATGGTAGCGAATAATGTTTAAGATCGAGAATTTTCTCTAATCAAACCATAAACCGTATCAACCGTGCCAAGGAGAAATTTGTTGGAGTTTAGGCTAGGGACGATGAAGACGGATTGAACCATGACGTGCCTCATCATTGTCGTATACATCTGTGATGAGTTCAAATATGGGTTTTGAAATTCAGGATGTATGTGACAAGAATATGGCAAAAAGTAATTCTCTTTTATTAACAATGCCAATATATATAGTTACATAGAACCCTAGAATATCTTGATGTACAAGAAAAGAATAATCTAGAATTATTTACAAATAATATTGAGTAAAGGAAAAGTAAAAATCTACTTAATTTAGGAAACTAAATTTCTGCAGTTGTATTAGAAGAAGGAGAATTAATAGTATCCTTATCACTGTAACACGCTCCCGCAAGATGGACGTTCCTTGGATAAGTCCAATCTTGGAAATAAGAGACTCAAACCGAGCACGAGAGAGTGGTTTAGTAAGAGCATCTGCCAGCTGATCCTTACCTAAAATATGTTGCACACGAAGAGTATTGTTCTGAACTTGTTCCCGAACAAAATGAAAAACAAGTGCAAGAAAAACAGGATTGGCCGAATAATTTGTAGCACCAAGATTATCAGAATAAACAACAGGGGGCCGAGATTGGGGAATTCCAAGTTCAAACAAAAGGTTTCTAAACCAAAGAACTTCCGTAGTGGTAGCAGCAATAGCACGAAATTCTGCTTCAGTAGAGGAACGAGAAATAGCCCGCTGCTTCTTGGAGGACCAAGAAATCGAATGTCGGCCAAGATAAACAAGGAAGCCCGTGGTAGAAACATAGTCATCGTTGTCACCTGCCCAATCGGCATCACAAAAAGCATAAAGATCAAGAGGAGTGTGACGAAAGAGCTGAAGACCCATGTGCATAGTACCATGAAGATATCACAATAAATGCTTAAGAGCAATCCAGTGGGATTCCTGAGGATGAGAAAGAAACTGAGCAAGCTTATTAATAATGAAAGCAATATCTGGCCTCGTGAAAGACAAATATTGAAGACCTCCCACAATAGCTCTAAACTCAGTGGGATTGCAAATGGGTGTGCGAGGAGCAGAAGAAAGCGTAGGATATGTGACCATGGGAGTGGGAGAGGGTTTAGAGTTGATCATATCATGACGAGTGAGAAGATCATGAATATACTTGGATTGAGAAAGAAGGAGGCCTTTGGCATTGGGAGTGACCTCAACACCCAAGAAGTAAGAGAGAGGTCCAAGATCTTTGAGTGAAAAACGGGTGGACAAAGTAGTGATAAAAGAGGTAATGAATGTGTGAGACAGACCGGTGACAATGATGCCATCAACATAAACAAGAAGAAGAATGTGGTTCGAGTTTTTGGTATAAGTGAAAAGAGACGGATCGGAAATGGAAGGGGTGAACCCAAAAGTGAGAAGAAAGGATTTGAGCTCGGTGTACCAAGCCCTAGGGGCTTGTTTGAGCCCATAAATAGCCTTGGAGAGGCGACAAACATGAGAAGGGACAGTGGGATCTTCAAAACCAGGGGGTTGAGATATGTAAACTGTTTCATGAAGATTACCTTGAAGGAAGACATTGTTTATGTCAAGTTGACGAAGTGACCAACCGTGAGTAAGAGCCAAGGAAAGAATGAGACGAATTGTGACAGGTTTGATAACTGGATTAAAAGTGTCAGAATAATCAATGCCAGGTCTTTGATGAAAACCTTTAGTAACTAAGCGAGCTTTATATTTTTTAATTGAGTTGTCAGGATTGTATTTGATGCGGTAGACCCATTTACACCCGACAATGTTTGGAGCTTCATGAGAAGGCACAAGAGACCATGTGTTGTTTTTAATGAAAGCATTATATTCCTCAAGCATGGCGGTACGCCAAAGGGGAGAGAAGAGGGCTTGTTTGGTTGTTGTGGGAATACTGGATGGTGAGGATAAAGTGGAAATATTAGCATATTTGGAATTAGGCTTTCGAATATTGTTAGAGAGGCGAGTGGTGATAGTTCTAACGGGAATGGGTGGGGGAGAAGGAATTGGGGATGGTTCGGTTAAAGGGGGGTTAGGGGCTGTAGAAGGCAGATCGGTCAAGGGAATGGATGGAGTTGGTATGGTGGCGGCAGGAGGGGCAGGAGGAGGATTGGAGGGAGGAGCGGCTATAGTGGTGGTAGGAGTGGTGGACGTGGGGATGGGATTTAGGACAGGAAGGGAGAAGGTGCACCATTGGTTAGAGGTAAGGAGAGGAGTTATATTAGAGGATTTGGAGAAGGGCGGAAAGGGGAACTCAATTTCAACAAATTTGACATGGCGAGATGTATAAAGACAATTGGTGGTGGGTTCAAGACAATAATAGGAACTTTGAGAGGGTGAGTAGCCTATGAAGATGCAAGGACGGATTTCGGTGCAAGTTTGTGTGGTGAGTAAGGACGAAGCCATGGATAGCAGAGACATCCAAAGCTTCGAAGTTTGGTGTAGTTTGGTGGAGTTTGAAAAACGCGAAGAAAAGGAGAGTCATTATTAAGTGTGTCAATAGGCATGCGGTTAATGAGATAGGCGGCTGTGGTGAAGGCATGAGTCCAAAATTTGAGGGGGAGATTAGCATGTGTGAGAAGGGTGAGGCCGGTTTCAACAATGTGACGATGACAACGTTCGGCATAACCATTATGTTCAGGTGTGTGAGGAGGAGAAGTGAGATGGGAAATACCTTGTTGGATAAGAGAAGGGGTGAGTTTGAGATATTCTCCACCATTGTTAGAATAGACTTGAAGTATAGGGCGAGAAAAATATTTTTCCACAATGGCTTCGAAACGAGAAAAGGTAGCAAAGGTATCGGATTTATGTTTCAATGGATAGATCCAAGTATATTTCATGTAGTGATCAACAAATATAACATAGTACTTGAAACCATCATATGAAAGAATAGGGGAAGTCCAAACATCAGAGAAAATAACATCAATTGGAGCGGAAGACTTAAGAGTAGAAGTGGAAAACGGTAACTTATGACTTTTATTGATGTTGCAAGCATTACAATGAGAAGAACTAGATGGAATTAAAAGAGAAAATTTCTATTTAAAAAAGAAATAATAGGAGGAGACGGATGTCCTAGTCGATAATGCCAAGATTGAGTTGAGACTTTGGTGCAAGAATGAGCTTGTGGTGTGGACGGATGCCAAAGATAGATTCCATGATCAATGGTCCCTTGGAGGAGGATTTGATTGGTCGAGATATCCTTGAAAAAGAAAGAGGAAGATGAGAACTCAGTGATAGCATTATTGTCTTTACAAAATTGAGAGACGGAAATAATGTTGCGAGAAATTAAAGGAACATGCAAAACATTTGTAAAGTGAAGAGTAGAAAAGGAAGTAGGAATAGAGAAAGAACCTATGTTAGAGATTGGGAGAGTGGAACCATCCCCAATTATAACAGCATCGTCGCCATCACAAGGATTATGGAGTGCTAGGTTGGAGAGATCATGGGTGAGGTGGTTGGTGGCTCCACTGTCAACGAGCCAAGGCATGGGAGGGCGAGGATTGGTGGTTGCAATATTGTATGCTTGTGGGTGGGTATTGTTGGAACGAGGTGGGCATTGTGGGGGGGGGTGGTAGATTGGAAGGTTACATTGGGATAATCTCGCTTGAATTGGCGACATTGAGACAGAAAGTGACCAACGTAGCGACAATATTGGCACTTGCCTTTGTATGGATTGGGGTTGGTGGTGCGGGGTTGAGGGGAGGTGGGGTTAGTTTGGATTGGATGGGAGGTGGTGGGATGGGTAGATCGAGAAGCGGGAAGAAGGGGTGTAAGTTTGAGCCGTGTGGGCAGAAGCCGGAAACGTGGGGAGAGATGGTTGTTGTTTAAGGGTGAGTTCATGGGTGATCAATTTTTCATATAGGGCTTCGAAGGTAATGGTGGTGTCATGAGCACGAACGGAATCAATGATGGATTTGTAGGATTCATAGTCTAGGCCTTTGAGAATTTTAGAGATAATATCCTCAATATCAATGGGTTTACCCATAAGAGCAAGTCTATCTGTGCATGTTTTGATGGAGTACATATATTCACTAATAGATTAATTGTGATGTTTTGGTGATGTTGTCGAGTTGGTCTTTTAGCTGGAGGATATGTCCACGTGAAGGGTTTGCATATATAGATTTTAGAATTTCCCATGCTGCTCGTGAGGTGGTGGCATTGTCAACAAGATGGGAGACGCTATTATCAAGTGTGCCGAGTAAGGCACCAAGGATGAGACGATCTTGGCGTTGCCAAGTAATGGCGGCGGGATTGGGAGCATCGGTGTTGTTAACTTTGATAGTTGTGGCAGATATGGGGTGGGTACCATCAAGATATTTTAGAAGATCAAGGCCGAAGAGAATAGATGAAATTTGGGATGACCACGAGAGATAGGTGAGAGGGGTTAAGATCTTACAGAGAGAGAGGTTAACAAGAATTATAGGTTTATTGGGATTGGCTGGATTTGGGAGGGTAGAGGAATTGTTTGCCGCCATGAGGAGATATTCGGCTGCTAGCAATGGAGGTGCCCAGAAAAAAAATGATCAATGCCCAGAAAAAAAGTGATCAATTTGCTTTGATATCCATGACAAGAATATGGCAAAAAGTAATTCTCTTTTATTAACAATGCCAATATATATAATTACATAGAACCCTAGGATATCTCGATGAACAAGAAAAGAATAATCTAGAATTATTTACAAATAATATTGAGTAAAGGAAAAGTAAAAATCTACTTAATTTAGGAAACTAAATTTCAGCAGTTGTATTAGAAGAAGGAGAGTTAATAGTATCCCTATCAGTATGCTTATGCATTGTGTTGTACAAGAGAGAAAGGGAGAAATGAATTGTGGTTTGGTCATTTAATATTAGCGGCTGTGACGGGTTTAATTTTTTTGTGGGTTCTTATTTATGACGGCCTTTACACTTAAGTGCGATTATCTGATCTTGAGTTCTATCTATCTAATCTCTGATATGATTCTGCACTATTATTTATTTATTTTTCTATGTAAAAATTTGAATAAAAGATTTATACACTCTTGAGTTTTATCTCATTTAAAATTTAAATAAGAAGTCATTGTTGGAAAAGAAGCAAAGAAAGCGTTGTCAGAGAATAAAAAAACGAAGTTTCTCTTTGGATAATAAAAGTATAGAAAGCATTGCCAAAAAATGACCAAAATGCTTTACACTTGTGCACCTTAACGTCAGATTGGTAACCTTTGTTGCGGCTATGGGGCAAACTAGAAAAAATGTTATAAAATGAGATATGAAAATGACACAAAACTTAGGTTGGGTGGTAAACTGGGACTTTATAGATACTTTGGAGGAATTTTGTATTTTAGAGTGCAAGTATATACTTTGGGGTTGTGAGTTTGATTCTATAACACAATTTACTATTTTTTTAAAGTGAGTCTTACATTCCAGAAATGACATAAACAAAATCTTCAACAACAATTTGCTTATCTAAGATAGTAAGTTTGAATTGTTTTCAATTTAGATACCGATAAAAGGGAATAAATTCATGTTTCGTATTAAAAAAAGATATTTAAAAATAACAAATAAAAAATATAAATGTGTAGGATAAGTTTCTATACAATAACTAAAAGCATACATTATAAATTACTGAAAATCATAATATCAAAAAATCACACAACATGATTTATAAGTAAAAAACTATAAATATTAAAACACAAAAAAAAAATCTAATAATTAAAAGTAAGCAGAAAAGTGAAGGGACTAGCAAATCACTTTTAAAAACCATTAACATCACGTGCGTTCATCATGAGCAATGCTCGTGAACCTTACTAGTACTCCCTCCGTCCCTAATTTATTGTCCTGATTGATCCGGCGCACCGTTTAAGAAAACCTATTTGACTAGATTATTAATATTGGTTTAATATGTAGTTTCCTTTAAAGCCCATGTGTATGTGGCCCATAATTAAAGTAAGGTGAAAAAGTAAGGGTAAAGTGGTAAAAGTGATGTTCTAAAAAGGTAAGTTTCAAAGTGGACAATTATTTTGGGACGGACGAAAAAGGAAAGGAGGACGATAATTTAGGGACGGAGGGAGTATATTAAAAAAATATATCAGTGATTTATGAAGACTTCATAAAAATGACTCCATTGTCTTTTATTTTTGGTTGAAATTGATGTCACCTTGAATCTCATCTCTGATTTTTATTTAATCATCACTTCATTGTTTTCTTGTTGAAATTGATGTCACCTTGACTCACTTGCAAGCCAAAGTTTTTCAAAAGTCATTGTTGCAATTGTTTTTGAGTGATACTTGGATTATCCTTGTGGTGCTTGCATAATGCTGTATGATTTTCGTCCGTCATTGTTGATTTTATCGATGAGAAGTCATTGTTGTGTGTGTGATATGTTTGTATCGGTATGATTGTTCTTGTCACGGAGAAATGACAAGGGCACTCACGAATAGTCATTAACATCCTTGGTTTCAATCCCATATGAGGGGCCAAACTTATTGATAAGGAAAACAATAATAAAGTAGTATATTGAACATGAACAATGAAGCATAATAAATTAATTGGTAGATTGAAAGATGCATAGTAAATTGTGTACTTCATTAAAAAATATCACAAAAATATCACCATGAGGCCGCTAAAACTACACATTGTGTTTGTTTTTTTGTTTCAGATACCTCCGACGAAATAACCTCAATGGATCAATTCCGGAATGGCTAACGAAATCATTTACTCATGATTCCTATGTGTAAGCGTTATAAGATTGTTCATCATTACTTCTATTGTCTATACAAACAAAATAGAGTATATAAATGCTTTAATCTCAGTTTATATCAAATTACTAGAGTATTGGGTTGATTAACAGGCTTCAATTTATCAAAGTTTTCGAATAACATACTTCTTTCCTTCACCAACTTGTGGTGTTCAGGAGAAGGATTTATAAGTACACTTTTAGGCAGGGAAAATAAATTCCTTTACTGACTTGGTTTTTTCTACCAGCTCAAGGCATCTTTATCCATCAATGATACACATGAAAGCACATGCCTTTCAAATGGATGCAAGACAACTGACAAAAGTTGTTGATTCCCTAGTTTAGTTTCATCGATATACACCTTTTCACAAATTCGATTATTTTGTTGGCGGTTCGTTATTTAATTTGTTACTTAGGAAAAATCTTAATCGCTGTGTTAAGTGGGAGAAGGTGTGCTCCAGTTTGAAGGAAGGAGGCCTTGGGATAAAAAAATCTAAAGGTCTTTAATAGTGCTTTGCTGGGCAAGTGGTTATGGCAATATGTGGGAGACAGTGATAATTTGTGCAGGAAAATAGTATTCAGTAAGTTTGGTGGGGGAGACACGAGGTGGATTCCGAATGTTATTAATCTTCCGTATGGGGTGGGAGTTTGGAGAGGAATTAGAAAAGGGTGGTTCCATTTGTGAGGTGTCTTCGTTTTGATATAGGAGATGGGACTATGGTTAGGTTTTGAAAAGAGAAATGGTGTGGTGATGTAGAGCTGTGGAGATTGTTTCTGAATATGTTCAGCACAGCAAGGGATAAGGATCATTTGGTTAGTTCGGTGCTCCAAATGGAGGATGGAAAAGGGGTCTGGAATCCTTTATTTTGAAGAAACTTCCAGGACTGGGAATTGGAGCAGTTTCTGCAATTCTTTGAACTGATCCATTCCCAGGAGGTTGGTAGATTAAGAGAGGATAAGGTGTGGTGGAAGGGTACTAAAGCTAAATGTTTCACTGTTAAGCCATATTATGATATTCTATCTTGCAGAGATTATACAGTCTTTCCTTGGAAAGCGATTTGGAAGTCTAAAGTCCCCAGCCGGGTTACTTTTTTTGCGTGGGAGGCCTGCAATGAGTCCATTCTCACCGGGGATAACTTGAGAAAACATAATGTCAATTATGTTAATTGGTGTTTCATGTGTAAAGTGGATGAGGAGTCTACGAACCATCATTCACTGGCCTATAGCAAAGGAATTATGGAGTCTCATCTTTAGCCTTTTCAAAATTGCTTGGGTTCTTTTGAGTTGGATGTTGTATAAAAGAGGGAGAAAGAATTGCATATGGCACGCAGCCCCGCTGGGTATTTGCTGGATAATTTGGAGGAAAAGAAATAGAAAGGTGTTTGAGAATGAGGAAAGAACGGTGGATAAGTTGAAGGACAAGCTATTGCGCACGTTACACTTTTGGTGTGCCAAAAATATTAGTTCTTCCCATATTGATTTTGTTAATAATTTTTCTTTAGATAAGACTTTTGTGTATACTCCTAGTGTACAAGGACACGTCACATGTTTTGACGCATGTTGAATATAATATCTTACTTATTAAGAAAAAAACTTGATATACATTGTTGAGCCCCTATCTAACAGTTTAAGCTAAGCTTTTAGATGTATTGGAAACTTAACAAGCTGCATTGTGCATATTTTTAACCAGTATGACCAAGTGATGTGTTGCATGAGTGCATTGTTAAATAAGATTTTTCAAATGCGGAGGCGTAATGGGTTCTTGACAATGATACTGTGATGATATCCCAAAAGTATAACAGTTAGACGTGCATATTTGTAAGCAAAATCAGATAAAGAGACCACTAGATATTATAAAGCGTGGTCGGATCCGATCATCCTAGACTACTAGCTAGTCAATGTTAGATCCTATTAAAACTCGATTGAAATGTTACAGGGATTGTAGCATTATATCAGAACTTTTCTAAAATCATTTTCAGCAACAAAAATGAAATTTGAGCTTACAACATTGATTATTTAATCTTATTTTATATCAAACTTACTGCAGGGATGTATCTGAAAACAACTTTACAAGCCTAACCCCAGTACCTGTTCATTTATCTAAAAATTTGTAAGGATAATTTAACAAAACCATCCAGTTTTTTGTGGTAAATATGTTCCTTTCGACTATATTACGTATCTCGTTGATCCTCTATTTGTTTTCAGCAACACGTTTGGATGCTGCTCCTATACACCCAATTTGTAAGCTTTGTCTTTGCTTCTTTTTCTTTTTGTTCGATTCGAAGTAACTTCTGAACATTACATTTCTCTTTGATAGGACCAAGAAATGGCAAGCAAACAATTACAGGTGCCAAAATAACACGAAATGTAAGTGAATTACTTATGAAACAAAGTGATACCCTTTTATTGGATTGTGTTGGAAATGTATGGACTAACATATGTTAAATTAAATGTTTATAGCTGTCTTAAGCTAATCCAATTAAATTGGTCTACTGAAGTTTTTTATTTTGGATTTTGAGGGTATCAAATTGTCATGGAATTAAATGTGTAGGTACCATTAAGAGATTTTCAATATGTTGAGGGACCAAACTGAAAATCTAAGAAACGTTTTTGTAAAAGACAGTTTATAGCCCCAAATGACGTTTTGTTACGCATATAAAGAATAGAGCTATATGCTCCTTTCAACAGAGTTTGTAAGAGAGTGAAACCTATAACAAAACGATCCTTTTGTAGTTCCATACTTAAAATCAAGAATTTCAAACCCAAAATCAAGAGTACTCGATCAATGGATTCAGGTACTCTTCCGCATTTAAGTTTCTGCTTCCTTTTCTCGGTTGATCATGATAGAGATTTTATGGAATATTGTTGTGCAGCAGTGGAAGCGATCAAACAAGCAATTGATAATAGCAAAGAATCAAAAAAGAAGAGAGATCGGGGTCAACAGACTATTGAAATTTTATCACATCAAACTCTTTACACGTTTTAAGGTTATAACAATTATGTGTAGTATACAATATCAAACCCCAAATATACAAAGATAAGGAAACTAGAAAACCAAAACCGCCATTGGGTGAGCTCACATGTGTGTAGTATACAATATCAAACCCCAAACATACAAAGATACAAAAATTAGAAAACCAAAACCGCCATCAAGTGCACTCGCGCCAAAAACCTGAGTGGTCTGTTTACATACTTACCACACCGCGCTCGCGCCCAAACATTTTCCGCAACCGCATCCGATTCTAGAACCCTCTTCAATTTTCCACGCAAACAACCAAGCTCATCCACGCTCACGCCCAAAACTTGTCCGCGACCACGCCTGTATCTGTCTTCAATCCAATTTTAAATCAAAACTCCATACTGCAAGGGCCTTCGCCCATTGCCTGGGTAATTAAGCCGTACCGTCCACAACAAGTATGCTATCTAGTGTTCTTTCAATTCAAAGCATGTTGTTTTTGATGTCTTCTCTTTTTCCAATTAAGTGTTCTTTTCACAAACATAAGGTTCAATTTAGATTTTCTTTTTCTTTCCTTTCTCGGTTTGAATAAGCGTGAATGACAATTTTCTCAAATAAAATACTTCTTGCAGATAGGCACTTGCACATAAATTGTGGTGGTGAGGAAACAGAAATAAATGGAACTTCTTACAGAGCTGATATGAAGCCCAATGGGGGATCAACGTTCATTCTGAGTGATGATGGAAGATGGGGTTACAGTAGTATGGGCACATTCTTAGGCTCTGATGAAAACGTGTATCTAGCTAACCGAACATGCAATATGTCTATGGCTGATGCTTCTTTGTATCAGACAGCACGTTTAGCCCCAATATCCTTAAAGTACTTTGGATTTTGTTTAGAAAATGGCAACTATACAGTAAAGCTTCACTTTGCTGAAATAGTGTGGGATCCAATTCGAGGTCTCCATAGCAAGGCAAGGCGAGTTTTTGACGTTGAAATCCAGGTAAATAACACACATTCAAGGCTCTATTCTGTAATACTCACTCCCGTCCCAAAAAATATTAGTATCATTTCTTATTGAAAAATTAATCTAAGACAATATTAAATTACTATTTAACATGAATTTATCATGTTATGTTCCTAAATTATTGTTTTGATTTGACTTTTTGAGTCAAACTAGGAAAAGTACCACAGAATACGTGTTTTGTGATTCAAAAAAATAAAAAATATACGTCAGATTTTCATTTGAAATACATCTAGTTTGACTCAAAAAAGTCTACTAGGACTACAATAATTTCGAAACATAGGGGAGTAGGTTTTAGGTGATGAAATTTCAATCATGATATAGTATTATGAATACTATCAATAATAAATTTTAAAATCTCTTAAGGATAAGTAAATTTTTATTAATCTTTAGTGAAAATTTAATCAAGTTGACCAAAAGAAGTCGAAGTATGACAAATTTGTTTTTGGGATAGATGGATTATTATATCACTGAACCTATCCAACTAGATGGTCTCTGCAGGGCATGAAGGTACTAAGCAATTTCAACATAGAAGAAGCAGCATGGGGTGTGAATAAAAATATAACCAAGGTGTTTCGTGATATTAATGTGCGTAATTCTCGGCTTGAGATACACTTATATTGGACGGGGAAGGGCTCGATGTATGAACCAAAAGGGTACTATGGTCCTCTTATATCTGCTATTTCTGCAGTCCGTGGTATGTCTTTTTTCTCCTTTGTTTGTTTTGACCTTTTCTGTTGCCATATTTCAGTAGTAATGATGTTTTGTTGTAAGCTTTCCTCCCTAGTTTGTTTTAACTCTTTCTGTAGCCATATATTGGTATTAAATTAAGTTGTTTTGTGGTTAAATATCTTAAATCAATCAGTTGAGAAGAAACATAACAAGCTATCTCCTTTGGCCATTTCTGGGATCGTTGGAGCTTCATTACTTTTCCCTCTATTAGTCTTACTTACATTATGGAAATGGGGCTACTTTGGTGTCAAGGATCCAGAGTATGAAGGTTAGAACTAACTTGTATATAAAAAATGTCGATAGATTCTGTGAACATTTTCTGTTGATGTATTAGTTTCCATTCAAGTTACTGTCGCGCATCAATTCTGATTAACTAAACATTTTTTTGTTCATTTATTTGTGATGTTTGGATCCTTGAACAGAGCTAAAAGCAGAATTACGTGGAAATTTTTTTAACTTCCAACAAATAAAAGTTGCAACACAGAATTTCAGCCTCCACAATAAGCTTGGGGAAGGAGGATTTGGATCTGTTTACAAGGTGCTTCTCTGTCTCCTATAGTCCTATAGCTTTTGCTTATGCTTCGGCACTGATTTATCTGGTTTTTGGTTCATAACAACTGAACAAGCTACGCATTAATTTCTTGGAAAGAGCAATTTTCCCAATTCCCACATCTTTATCTTCATCCCAGCTTCAGGTGGACTTGGTGTTGTAACTTTTCACATAGTTATTTATAAAATTATTTTTTTAAATAAAAAATATAAAAACTAAAAGCATACTCGACAACAAAGCATCCAAAATGTGTAGACTAATGTTTTAACACCATTGCATATGATGCCTAGACTTTATCCTCAGTGCTTCTTTTAAATGTAAACATTTTCACTTCAATACAGGGCATACTGTCTGATGGCACTGCAATAGCTGTTAAACAATTTTCTGCAAAATCACGACAAGGAGTTCGTGAGTTTGTAAATGAAATTGGTACTGTTTCTGCCTTGCAACACCCAAATCTTGTAAAGCTATTAGGATGTTGTGCGGAAGATCGTCAACGTCTGCTTATCTATGAGTACATGGAATATAATTCCCTTGAACATGCTTTATTTGGTAAATCCAACAAGCTTTTCTTTGTGAATCCTTTCTTACTTGTTTTAATTGTAGTAGGTTGAAATTCTATAAATTGGGTGTAGGTTCAGAAGAACTCAAGTCAAAACTAAATTGGGCAACCAGGGTACATATTTGTCGTGGTATTGCAAAAGGTCTGGCTTTTCTCCATGAAGAATCTGAGCTGAAAGTTGTTCATAGAGATATTAAGCCGACAAACATTCTTCTGGACAAGGATCTCACAGCAAAGATATCTGATTTTGGATTCGCTAAACTTTATGAAGGAGAAGAAACCCATATTGTTACACGGATAGCAGGAACCACGTATGATTGAAACATTCTCTCTCTCACTCTCACTCTTACTCTCTCTCTGTGCGCCCAAAATAAGTATATGATCATTCTTTTTCTTGTAAGTACCGATTTCAATTGAATAATCCATCTCTCATCGTTGAGATTTTGTATAGGGGGTATATGGCACCAGAGTATGCAATGCGAGGTCACTTAACCAACAAAGCGGATGTTTACAGCTTTGGAGTTGTCCTACTCGAAATTGTCAGTGGGAAGAATAGTGCCAGTTATCTACCAAATGATCAAAGTGTCTATCTCTTAGATTTGGTGAGCCATCTCTATAAACTCTACTCCATGTACAAGAATCCAAGCGCTTATGCCTGCCCGTGCCTATATGTTCGATAAGGTCATCGATACTGCTTAGGCAGGCCTAAGTATTGCGTTCTTTTAGTTTCAGATAAGAGCATGGGCACACCTTACTCCTTATTTCCCTAGATGAATTTCTATTAAAAACAATAAAAACAAAAAAAAGTCCGTAAATGAGTTTTTTTTACACCTTTGGACATATGATGTCTTATTGTGGGCTTTTAAGGAAAAAACTTAGGAAAGACTGTTTTATGGGTATTTTATATAAGACAGATCCTTGACCTGATTCACTGTATGTTGGTTGTAGGGGTGGCAAAAATTTATCCAACCCATTGGGTTATCTATTATATCCATTATAAAAGACTTATTGGTTATTATCCATTAACACCCATTAACAAAATGGATAATTATGGATAATTAACCGGTTATCCATCGGATTTATCCACTAATGTCACCACCGTCAACGGTCTCCACCCACCGCCGTCATTTCCCACCCCTAAACCAAATTGTCTTACAACAAAGCTTGTTACCACTAAACTAGACCACTTTTTGATATATATTTGAAAGTTAATATAAATATAAACAAGTAATCATAAAAATTATTGATTATTATGAACGTATTTGTTATTTGTTTTGGATTAAGAATATTTGTTTGTTATTTATAATTTATAATTTATGATTATAATGAATATAAATTTTTAATTTTTTAATAAGGTATTTGACTTTTTTATTTTTTTCTTGCTTTTACATAATCATTTATTAGTGTCAAATTAATAAACACGTATATTTTCAATCTTACAACTATGAAGACTATTATAAAATTTAGACAACTTTATATATATTAGGTGATAAAAATAGTGTCGCATTTCAAATATCACTTTTTATTTGAGGTGTAAAAAAAAGGAAAGAAAAGATAAATATCAAAATTAAGAAAATATCTTGATCATTGTTGAACGTGGGGCCCATTAATTTTTTATTAAATGTGAAAAGTTGGTGAAAATATTATGATTTATGAATATTAAGGTATTAACTTATCATTGTGTGTATGTGTGTGCATGTGTGTGTTTTTGCCATGTGTGTGTGTTTTTTTGGCATGTGTGTGTGTTTGAGTGAGTTTGTGTGTGTATGTTATGCTTAGTGAATCATAATATAAGTAGCCAAGTAATACTCAAAACAATAAATGATATTCCTTATTGGATATTATCCGGATAATACCCATTTATTAATGGATAATATTGGATATTATCAAATAACACCCATTAAGGTTAATGAGTGTTATTGGATAATATCCAAAACTACCCATTAACTATATTGGATAGATAATGGTTTTCTCCAAATTAACGGGTAACACCCAATTGCCACCCCTAGTTGGTTGGTTGAGATGTGATACAGTCGGGTTCTGTCATACGAAAGATAAAATTTATTATTTTTTTTAATTTTTTAATTTTTTAATTTTTAATTTTTAATTTTTAATTTTTAATTTTTAATTTTTAATTTTTAATTTTTAATTTTTAATTTTTAATTTTTAATTTTTAATTTTTAATTTTTAATTTTTAATTTTTAATTTTTAATTTTTAATTTTTAATTTTTAATTTTTAATTTTTAATTTTTAATTTATTTATTTTTATTTATTTTATTTCTTTCTTATCAAATTTAAACCTGCAGGCATGCGTCTTACAAAAGGAAGGAAATCTCATAGAGCTAGTAGATCCAGCCTTGGAAGGTGACTATTCGTGGGATGAAGCGAACACAATATTAAATTTAGCATTGTTGTGCACTGATCGATCATACACACTCAGACCAAACATGTCAGAAGTGGTGAAAATTCTTGAGGGACAGATTAAGATAGATAATTACACTATCGGGGAGCATTATTCAATGGATGATTCTGCAATGGCGAAAGTGATAGCTGGTTTCTCTCAATCAACTCAATCTGGGAGCACTTCTCGTGCAGGGATCTCCGACAACACGCTTATTCGTTCTGCCGCAAAAGAAACTGAAGGATCTACTGTCTCCGCTGATATTGCCTCGGAAGTCATCGATGGAAATGGTGGGACTTCAGGAAAAGATACATCTTCTACCTAGAAATTTTCTGCTTCATGGACCTAGTTACAGTTGCCTTTCGGGTATTCTTGGAGTGTTGTTGTGTGCTTGAATGAACTACGCATGTGTAAGTATACCATTTTCCGATCACCAAGATTACTTTTGTTATTTGTGGCTTGAATTTTATTGGTGCGGTGCATGGATCTTTGGTTGAGCAACCCACATGTGACTTCAAAGGCTTTTTAAACTCTCACGTTTATTCTTTCTCAATGAAGTTTATTTCATATGGTTGCATCAAAAATCTGATTTTTTTGGCACTTGGTGCGTGGAGCCAACGTGGAAAGCTTGCTTTCAATTTCTAATTGGAATTGATTTCATAACCAGTTTGTGAATCCTTCACTTGTACATCGTTTCGTGGGTTGACTATTTGTGGGTAGTGCTCTCGTCAATTTGCAATATCTCAGTTTATACGGCTGGATTTATTTATGTTAAATTGGTTAAAATTTAAAAATCTGAATGTAATCCCTCATCTTTTGGAAATTATAGTGTCGTCTCTCACGTTTATAAATAATGAAAAGTGTCAATTTTTAGTATTAAAAGTGTCACTTTTGATCATATAAGTATCACTTTGCAATTTTAATAAAAATTATCACTTTCTTATTTTAAAAAACTATCACTTTTTGGCTTTAGATGTGTCATTTTTATTTTGAAAATTGTCATTTTGCATCATAAATAAAAACTATCATTTTTAGCGTTAAAGTGTCACTTTATAACATTTAAATATGTCACATTTAAACATTAAATGTGTCATCGTTAGCCTTAAAACGGTTGCTTTTTAGCATTAAATGTATCACTTTTTAGCATATAATGTGTCATTTTTTAACATTAAAAATGTTACTTTTTAGCATTAATAATGCCACTTTTGATCCGAAAGTGTGACTTTGTATTTTAATGAAAATTATTAAAAAGTTTTACTTAAAAGTGTCAATTTTATGGTTAAATGTGCCACTTTTAATCACAAAGTGGCATTTTGCATTAAAAATGAAATTAATTAAAGTTTTAAATTGATTTAAGACTAAAATGCAAAGTTGTGGTACAAAGGGACTTCGGCAACAAAATTTGAAAAGAGGGACGGTACACGATTTGGAAATTAGAGTGCATCGAAGCAATTAATGAAAATATTTATTAGTGTGTTGTCCACTTAAGATCCGCACCTTTTCATTGTGGATTCAGGACATTTGATCCGGTTTGGATCCTACCTATTCAACTCTTTTTCTCTCCTATTTTTGATTGGTTGTCTGCTTCAATAGTATTTTTTTTCATTTTGGGCTTTGTTTTACATATTTAGGATCCGTAAAACTGTCCTACATAAGTTTTTGCAAACATATTTTTTCAGAGTAGGTCTTATGTAAAACGGTCTTATGGATAATCCGTAAAACCATATTACAGGATCTTAATTCGTTAGACAAAACTATCAATGTTAAATGAGTTAATGATTTTAAAAAAAAGAGCGCTACCCCTTGACCTTTGGAAATTACATCCCCTTAGATTTTATATATGAAAATCGTCAACTTTTTAGCCTTGATGCATCATTTTTCCTTCATTAATGAAAATAGCAAATATTTCATTAATGTGTTATTGTGAGAACCCCGTTTCGACACCGCCCTCGTCACGTGAAAACGATGTGTTTCAAAACTATGAAAAGTGTGGAATACGTATAGCCTCGTTGTGGACTTTAAAAATGTATTTAGAGAGTCGCCACCTCTATTTTAAGGTTAAATAGAGAAAAACTCAAAATACCAGAAAGTGTAGGTTCGGGGGCTAAGATGCAAGTTGGGAAGGGGTTAGACACCCAACTTGCCATTTTGGTCTCATATTGGGTTTTGCTAAAAAAAAATACTTAGTTTTGTGTGTTTAGTCTAGAAAAATATTGTATATATATATATATATTGCCTCAGAAGAAGATCTGAATAATAGCACAGCCCACCCTTTCTTTGAACCTTGTCAATGATCGACGAACAATTAAAGATATGAACTGAGTGCCATTAGATGAGTAACTGAGAACAAAGGAGAAGGATATAAAAAGAATAAAGTAATGAAAGAGGAAGTCGTTGCTAGTAGTAAGGACTTGTCACGATCCATTGGTTCATATAGAATCCACGTCCTAGGTTTATCAAAAAACATTCTTTTCGCTAAGCGTATATAATAAAATAGAGTGAAAGGGTCCACCCCGAAACCAAGGGCGTACTAACTAAGAGCTGAGTCCTCTCCGAACCGCAGGAGATAGTTGCCCATCATACGGCTCACCAATTGAACTTGCCTCTATGGTGGGCTCGCTCCGGGCAGGTTCGGATCACTTAGAATAGATGGCTCTACGAAGGAAGTAAAGGCTTAGGAGCCTTTGAAATCTTCTTCTTTTCCTTGAATTGATGAGAAATGGCACTCTCCTTTCTCCATCCCCCAAGGTAATGGAATGACTTCTTATTCCCGTCTTTGATCTCTTCCATCGCGGCCTTAACCTTCTCACCTATGTTGAAGAAAGGTTTGGAAGCCTCTTTCAAATGAGGAGGGGCCACTTCCTCTCAACAGTCCTTCTTTTTCTCTACCCCCTGAATAAGTAAGGCCCCCTTAGCCTAAAGAAAAAGAGGAGAAAGAGTCCGGAAGGTCCCTTAGCTCTCTTTTTGGACAGGGCTTCGCTAAACTAAATGTGTAGAGCCAAGTCTTATAGGTTTAGTAGTAGGCACTTCTAGGCCCCTTCCCGTGGATCACTCCAGTCCTTCGAGTACTACGGACCCTCTGCCATCCATTGCAGCAAAGGCCTTTCATGAGCGGGGAGGCTGCGCAGAGTGAAAGGTTGAATTCTTGAGCTTCTTTTTTTAGATATCGAAATAGAAAGAGGATAGGATAGATGGATAGATCTCTCTTTCTATTTATATCTTACTAAAAGAAAAGTCTTTCTATAGTGAAGTAAGGTAGTAAGAAGGCCCAAATCCTTGATTTGACCAGGAAAGACTGAACACTTTGGGCCCAGGAAGGGAAGGGAATGTCAATCTTCTCCTCCAAACTTCCTTTCTTGAGTTGGAAGTCGCTTGAGCTATTGCTTTCCATTAGCCCTTTGCTCTCCTCTTATTCTTCATTGGACGCTTCGGATGGACTTCGCCGTTCTTTCCCAAGTCAAATAGAAAAGGCTCTATCACATCGAGATGTCGATTCCTTTTCCGCCCCCAATGAGATGGGGAATTTCTAACTCCCCCGACCCTGAATCGTTTAAGCCCGGCTCGCGTCGTTCCTACAACCGGAGGGGAGCACCTCAGTATACGATCGCGCACACTAACTGGGAGTCCTATTAGACCTAAGGCCAACTTCAATTCACCAAAGCAAGGTTCATCTCGTCTAGTGATTGTGGACTCGTAGAAGGATATTGAGTAGACGATGTCTCAGACTCGGCCCTCTCTTTCGTAGCATGCATTCCCATCCGTGTCGCAACGGATTCGGTAAACTACGTGTCCGGTCAACGCTGCCTTCGGTCCCCCAAACTGACTGACTCCTGGCAACCTTCCGGCCGCCCAACGACCTATAACGCTAGTCACTACTCCCACTGGGGCTAGGAAGTAAGCCCCACAACCCGAAGCGGTGAAGAACAAATAGAATTTTCTACAAAAAGCCGGCTAAGGGGGGTATTCCTGCATATGAGAACATAGTAATAGATAAGGTAATAGCCGAAATAGGATCTGTTTTGGCTAGAGCGCCCAAATCCGCTATATATTTGAGACGGCTTTGCCGTAATGCTGAAACTATGGCAAATGCATTTATCGTCATTGATGCATAAATAAAGATAGAAATTAGTAGTGATTGAATTCCTTCTATGGTTCCACATGAGAAACCTATACAAATATAACCTACATGTCCTCTCATACATGATATAATCTCGTGGCCTTGATGCGATCTTTTTCCCTTCGTCTTCAAACTATGGATCCCCTATGTCAGGACGGGCTGAGGAGGCAAGAAGCCTAATGTTCGAATTCAATATGTTAAGTACATAGTAATCATTGTTTACAAATCCTCAAGTCATGCTGAAAAGCCGAGCTTTGGCCGCGAAAAAGGGCTTATTTGCAAAAAGAAATTACTCTATAAAAAAAAGTGAAATGCGATCCTCCAACTCCAAAAGGAGCTGCTGTAGAGTGAGTTATGTTCAAATAGGCGGGCTTTGGAGCCCTTGAATATGAGGAATTCTTGCTTGCAATGGAGAAGATATGCTCTTCGAGCGTAAATATAGGCGGAATTGTAATCCCCTATTCTCCCTATTCTTTTTATTAATTCTTTCTCGCCCTTCCCTATATATATATATGGGCCTGCCTTCCTGAATTTCATTAGAAAGAGGAAGGAAGAGACGGAAGGGATTCCATCCAATCCAGGGAAAGTGAAAACTAGAAAGGGATAGAAAACGGAATCAACGAACTTAGAGAGCCTAGAGCCAGTGGTGGGCCGATACCATTTCACTTTAGGGGAGGGGAGGGAAAGGCTTCTATTTTCTTATCACTGACAGAAGTGGCATACAGAGAGAAAGGAGCCTCTTTCGCGATTCCCTTCCTTTGATTGATCTGAACCAGATAGAAAATCTCACTATTTACGACTTGCTTAAACCACTGTCATGAGGTACATCAACGCATTGAAAGGCCCCCTAGAAGTAGTGAACTTTGCCGAAATTCCTTTGGCAGGATAGACAGAGACTTCTCTATGCGATTGTGCGCGGAAGCTATAAACCTAGGTTTCCTTTGGTGAAGACCACATGAATTGCTACGCAGCAAATTACACCCTTGTTGTCCCTTTCGACACAGACACCTTTAGCACATCCTTCGGGAAGTGGCGCCGTATTCCTAGAAGAAGCCAATCCCGCGGAGAAATCCACTTTAGAAAGCCTTTCTTCTATAGTCTAGGCACTTCTGGGTATGAATTGTATTCCCCTTGCAAATAGGTTCCTGCCCTGCAAAAAGTACCCTTCCCCGAGTCCAAAATGAGGGATTTCCCCTATGTGTGCCCTTCATTGAGGTCAGTTTCTAGTTGGCATAGCTGTACATGGTGCCCGCCTATTTACCACACCCAGTTGCACGGAATAGCAATAAAGGGTCTTACCGAATAGCATGTATTTTGGATAGTTATGAGGGCTCATTTTCAAGTGCATGTGCATGTCCCCTTCTCAACCTCGCATAAAGAATAAAGCAGAAAACCAAGGCTTCAAAGACAGTGTTTCCACCTATTCTTTCTACATAAGGGCCTGTAGAAAAGAGAAAGTAGAATACTCCAGAAGACAGACGAAATAGATAGAAATGGCATATAAATTCGTACTAATTGACTGCAGCAACTCCTTCTTAGCTTGAAGAGTCAGTCTTGTACGTGAGCGGAAAGATCCACGAATTCCGTTCTAGTCTTGGGAAACTTGCTTTGTAAGTAAATACTTTTGACCAAGGCTTCCGTCCTCCGAGTCTTCATAGCGTAGCTTTTGATTAGCTGAAGGGCCTAAACTAAGTCTTCTCTTCCTTGAAGAAAAAAGAAGAGTGACATCGATTGGAGTATAAGTCTATACTCATTTATAGTTACGGCCGCCGTTCACCAGGGCTTCGGTCGCTGGCTCCCCTGTCATCAGGTCACCAACTTCCTTGACCTTCCGACACTGGGTAGGCGTCAGCCCCCATACATGGTCTTACGACTTTGCGGAGACCTGTGTTTTTGGTAAACAGTCGCCCGGGCTTGGTCACTGTGACCCCCTTTGTGAGGAGGCACCCCTTCTCCCGAAGTTACGGGCCTATTTTGTCGTGTTCCTTAGAGAGAGTTGTCTCGCGCCCCTAGGTATTCTCTACCTACTCACCTGTGTCGGTTTCGGGTACAGGTACCCTTTTGTTGAAGGTCGTTCGAGCTTTTCCTGGGATTGTGGCATGGGTTACTTCAGCGCCATAGCGCCTGGTACTCGAACATTGGCTCGAGACATTTTCTCTACCCCTTCTTACCCTTAGCCTGAACAGCTTTCTCATTACCTTTCGGATATGGAGTTTTTCTTACTTTTGTATATGCCAAATGTGTTGCATTGGACTAAAAGCTTTGTGGGACGATCTTATTGACATTAGCTCCACGAATTCCAAGCCTTGGATTGATTTAAATATCATCCTTGAAGCTCCTGAAAAAAGAGGGCGTAGTGGACTGGGATAAAAGGGAAGCCATGGACTTTGCAGCTGCTACTGCTCTTTGTGGTCTAATTGCTCAAGGTTTTGAAAGCAGCAACTTGACTTGGCTAAACAAAGGGGTAAACTTCCTTTCAACGTATTGATAGGCTTTTTTGCAATGTTGAATGGACTGCTTATTGCAATTGTTAAGCATCTAAATAGAAGATGCTCGGATCACAATCCTCTTCTACGGCACTATTGAGAAATCCTTACAGCTCAAAGTGAGTCCTTTCATATGGACCAAGCCTCATTCTTTCCTTGAAGTTGTTGACCGGGCTTGGACCACCCCTCTTCAAGGCGGGCCTCTCTTTCTTTTTGCAAAGAAGTTGCTAGCAGTCAAAAGGAGCCTTCATCATTAGAGCAAAACTCCTTTTGGTAACATCTTTCGAAAGCTTCATCAAGCTTAAGATTAGGTCTTGCAGCAGGAGGTCTTGTATGAATCTGATCCCTCTCCTCATAATAGGCAGGCTCTACATACAAATAGGCCCAGGCTGTGCTGAAGACAGCTGAGGAGAAGTATTGGCAACAGAAATCTCACTTGCGATGGTTGAAGGATGGAGAGGGCAATACTAAACTCTTTCATGCTTCTGTCCAACAGACCAGGAAGATGCTTCCTATCCACAAGCTAAAGATGGAATGGGCTTACGTCTTCGGACTCTTCTCTTGATGTGCTTAATCCTGTAGTACCTGCTGTATAAGAAGAGAGTTAACTTGTCAGACAAAAGCGAGTATCCAGTGAGTAGAAGTCTGGAAGAAGCGAGTATCAGTCGGAAGATTCATCTGATCCAAGGCAAGGTTAGACCGAAGGAATTCTCTATTAATAGCGTATTATACTCGACCAAACGAGAGTCCCGCATCTATCAAGGCAGCCTACCTTTCTTTCATATATTTTCGGAAACTTTATACTTTTTAGGTGAACAATGAATCTCAGGAGATAGATTCGCCGGGAAAATCTCGGGTTTAGGAAATTCTCTTCGGATAGCTTCTTTCGCAAGGAAAGATATATGATATAAGGAAGATCAGAAGGATTTTCGACAATGGTCATCCCAGGGCGAGCTTTCTTTCACTGTTCTTTAGAACAATATCGAAATCTATTTCATTTCTCTTCAAGGAAATTCATCTTGGATATGTGCGCTAGGCTGATGACATGGTAGTCGATATCAAGATATAGAGACTTCTCATTATCTGAATCAAAATAGAAATACCAGCTCAGGAAGCTTAGTCCCACCAATCACTCTTCGAGGTATTTTATAATCCATCAAATTCAGATTCAGGATAGAAGATATAGGTTGCTAAAGAAAGGAGTAGAGAAATCCCGAAAGAAAGAAGAGAAAGAACTAGGAGTTGGCGCCTACATAACTGCTTGCTTGCTTACCAAGCCATCCTGGAAAGCTCCTCCAGTTCGATTATGATTCTTGACTTGACTTATTAAAAAAAAGAAAGAACTATCAAAATGAAAACCAATCTATTATCTACCCAAGAAGATATAGAGTCCCACATACGAGAAAAGGTCACAAATAGAGTTGAACCAAGTAAGATTGCAAAGGCATAATGATAGTAGGGTCGGGATATCCCCGCCCTCCGAACCGGACGTGAGGGTTTCCCCTCATCCGGCTCTCTGTAGGGGAATCTCCACTCACTGCTTCCCCTAATATCCTCCATTTACCACAGAATGGGGGTTTACAGGAGATCCCAGAGGCTCGCTCGGAAGGTAAAAAATGCCATACCTTTTGACTTCACTATAGTCTAGTAGTCAATAGACTGACTATAGTAGTCTGTCCGGCTGCTCTTGCTGAAATCATTACTCTTCATTCTCCCGTGCTCTAGCAATTGCGCTCCCTAGACCACTACCCGGACAATCAATCCGTAGTGAGGGGAATCCAGTATAGGCTTTGGGTTCGCATAAAATAGAATTCGACTAGAACCCTTTCTCTCAGTCAATAGATCCATCAGGTCTGATAGGCTAAAGTACAATAGGATAGAATGGAATGCAATGGGATAGATGGTAGAGGTTTGCCTACGCCCACAAGCGATGATTCACTTGTCCCCTTGTATAGGGACCTCGTGGCATACAACCAAAACGACTCCCACTGGATAGCCGCCCCTTTCTCTCTTTTTACAGCCTCGTGGACGGACGAAAGAATCGTTATATATATATATTGGAAAATGAAAGACATTTGTTTTATACAACTATTTAGGCATAATAACGGCTATTTTATGATAATTTAACATTTAAAGTGTGCTAACCATTATTTAAACATGCTAATAACTATTTTCATATTTTATGGACATTTAAATAAATACAGCTTTATTTAATATATTAAACAAAGAAAATATTATATTTTAGTTCCTTTTAAAATATAAACTAACATAAACTAATTACTATATTATTTACAGATAATATTTACAATAATAATAATATAATTTATATCCACAATTATTATATTTTAATTAACTGCGGGACAGAATAATAGGTCGGTACCTACCTCTTGTAGCATGAGTATCTGATCCTGGTACGCCTAGGCTTTGACGATTGACGAGTGCTTCCTCTGTCTCTTCGAGAGAGAAAGTCTTTTTTTTGTTGTTGTATCTTGTTATATCTTCGTTGTATCTCCGATTTATCCGGGCACCATAACCGCAAGGGAGGAGGCTGTCGAGGGGGTAGGAGGTCGAAGGCCAGAGGCCGAAGGCCGAAGGCTCGAGGGCTCACTTCCACAACGCAAAGGAGGAGGAGGCTGGGAGCATGGACCACTTGTGCAAAAGGCAAGGGAGAGAGGAAGAAGATAGAAGTTGTGAGAGAAGGCTTGGTGTGTCTGAAATGAGGAGCTCGGGCTCTCTATTTATAGGTCGAAATCAAAGCCGTGCAACCATGAAGCCGGGCTTGGGGGTTGTACTCTGCGCAGAGGAGATCGACCATACAACATAACCAGTGCAAAAACTGGGGAAAGAAGAAACAATACGGGGCGCGGCACATGCACCGCGCCCCGACTTGTTTTCCCTTTACATTTTCATTCATTTTCATTATGGCCCCTGATTTTTCATCTTTCATCTTTTGCATTTTGGCCCCCTTGAAATGTTAGTATAGGTAACATTCGTTAGTCCAATTGTATAAAATATATTTGTAGGGCGTTATAATGTGGGTATACGAAATTGGGGTGTCTACAGAGCCCTTCAACGACGGAGTTTGCAAGTGAACATAAGTTTACAAACAAACGAACACCGTTAATAAGAATAGACTCTCAATTTCAGGACATGTGTCGTAGGGGAAAGTTTTAATTTATGAAAGTACTTTTGCGATGCAATTCGGGGCGTAGTGGAAATCTCTTCCCACCTCTCTTTTTTTCTTTTTTTTAAAACAAGAAAAACATTGAAATATTTGTTGCAATGCCCGAGAGTTTCACAGTCACAGTATCACCAAAAGGTTTTTCCAAATGTCACATTGTATCACCAAAAGGTTTGTTGTATCATATTGTATCACCCGTAAGATTTTTAAAGAGTCACGTTGTATCACCTAGAAGGTTTTCAAAAAGCCATGTTGTATCATCCAGAAGGTTTTTTTAAAAAAAAAAGTAACGTTGTATCACCGAGAAGGTTTTTTTAAAAAGTAACGTTGTATCATCTAGAAGGTTTTCAAAAAAGTCATGTTGTATCACCCAGAAGGTTTTCAAAAAGTCACGTTGTAATATTCATCGCAACGTCAGAGATGTATATATTTTTATATGAAAGTGCGATGCAATGTGGGTATGATAACTAAAATGTGTGATGCAATGTAGGAAATAAGAGTTTAATGTGTGATACAGTATCGAAAATATAATAATTTTGATGAAAAACTAGATTTTAAATGCATGCAAACATTTAATGTAAAATGCAAGTACTTTGTTGTGACTCATGTGGTAATGTTCTGCAGGAAGCGATGTTGAATTGTTGGGCCGGGGCTGCTGGCAGTTAACTTTGTTGAAGATCGTCAACTTTTCTTAAGTAATGGTTATTGCAGGGGCCAACTTGCAACCTAGGTATTTTGGAGGGTTTAAGTGTCAAGCTTGGATACTCCGTTTAAACGTGTACAACATCATCAACAAAACATGCCATTTGTTTCTTCTTCCATAGCCGCCGCCGCCTCTCTTCCTCTTCATCTCTCTCAAACTTTTTTCATTTCTTCATCATTTTTGTTCAAATCACTTGTATTGCTTGTGTAATGGCTTCCTCTTCGCGATCTGACAAAGGGAAAACTCTAACGAGCTCCGAGTCGGGTCCGAGAAATCAAGGGGAAAAACCTTTGTCAAGGAATGCCAATCGGTATGAGTTTTCCACAAATGATTGTGAGAATATTCACATAGATCAGATCACCCATGTTTTTAACCTTGCTCCTCCTGCTATAAGTTCTCACTTTTGCTCAAACTCAAATCGTTTGAAATTTCGATATTTGGTCTTTTTCTTTGATGATTTGTGTTGTTTTGTTGGATTTTCTACAATGTTAGTATGTAGGAACAATGTATGTTGGAATAATAGAACAATTTAAAGTGAGAAATGTGTACTTTATTTGAAAAAAATGTCAATTGCCTATATTTTGACTATGTATTGTGCCCACTTTGACTGTGTATCTTGGTGTAATAAAATGCTAGTTGTAGCTAAACATAAAATATAATTGTGCAGAGGGATGTATAGGGATGACAAACCCATGATTTAATTTTTCAATGTGACCCTATATGTGTACAATATTTATGCTCAAAGTTGGTAAAAAAATGTATGTTATATGTTTGACTAAATTACCCAAAGAACGAGAAAAAATAGAAAATGCTACGTTTTGTGCATAAGGAAAATGTTTTTCTGTGATATTTTGCTTCCGGACGGACTAGAGTGAGCTTAGGACTTGAAGATAATTATTTTGAAAAACCTCCTTTTTTTATTTATTACTCCCTCCATCCCTAAATTATCGTCCTCCTTTCATTTTTCGTCCATCTCATAATAATTGTCCAGTTTGAAACTTACATTTTTAAAACATCACTTTTACCACTTTATCCTTACTTTTTCACCCTACTTTAATTATGGGCCACATACACATGAGCTTTAAAGGAAACTACACATTAAACCAATATAAATAATCAAGTCAATTATTATTTCTTAATCCGTGCACCGGATCAACTAAAACGATAATTTAGGGACACATGGAGTATTATTTTATTTATTTTATTTTATAATTATTATCCTTATTATTATATTTTGTCATAATATTTTAAGGAAGAGTTTACATGTCTCTATCATATAATTGAAAAGGAGACATTACATATTTATGGATAACGAATAAGCAACCAAAAAATATTTAGGCATGCATCGCAAATGAAAAGAATAAAATACTTATGTATGAGGATGATACAATATTTATACATGCATGTTAAATGATGCATGAGAAGTGTGAGATGCTTATGCATATATTTTAAGTGAGAAGAATAAAATACCTTATACATGTATGTTTAAATGATAAATGAGCATAATAAAATACTTACGTATGCATTTATATACGAGGGGAATAAAGTGTTTATGCATGTATGCTTAGATGGTGATTGAGCAAAATAAAATGCTTATGTATGTATGATAAATGATAAGTGAGATGCAATAAAGGATGACATATATGTTAAATGAAAGATACTTAAGTAGATAAGATAAAGATGTATGAAAAGGGAAATAAAAAAATAAAAAAAGTGTTTGTGTCTTAAATGGAAGAGATTTTTATGAACAAAATTTATGTGTGTGTGTGTGTGTTTTATAAAATATGGGAATGAATGCAATAAATACTTTTTTTGTTTACTTTTTAGGTCCAGAAACGCTTGATCTGCATACGTGCTAGCACTGAAAATTTGCATGAGATATGAGTTGCTTCCTTCACGAGCAAAACTTCTTGTCGAGCACTGTTGGCCTTCTTTATGAGAGTTGTAGACTCGTTTCACAGCTACATGTCTATCCATGAGGTCTTGAGGGAGTATTAGTGGGATACGACCCATACTTTCCACTTTAGTTGGAATGAGATGACTATGATCCTGGTTGATTTTACTACCATTATTGGCATTCCTACAAGGCTCGGTATAGGTTTGTACTTGATCATGACCTTCGAAACCGTCAGGAGGAAGTGAGGAATTCGTTGAGCCTTGAGCCCACCTATAAGAGTACTGGTGATGAGATCCGTATCTCAAGTTTAAAAGAATGCCTTCAAGCCAATGCTCAGTTTGTAGATAATGATGATGATGAGACATTGGCCTGCGTTACTTGGGCATTTCTTTTCTTTTTCTTGGGCACCACCCTGTTTGCTAATGTATCCATCACACTGCGGGTGTCTCTCCTCGGGAGTCTTCGTGATTTGTACGCTGTCTCGCAGTATGACTGGGGATAGGCGGGCCTGACCGAGCTTTATTTTTCTATGGACCAAGCATGCCGTAACAGTAGCAAGAACCTGACCGACTTTTTTGTTGCCTGGGACATAAATATCTAATCCGTATTTTTTCTTGCTTGTATTATCTTTTTGTGTGTTTGTCTGTTCCTGATAGATTTTCTATTTGTTGTTGTTTCTTTTTTTGTAGGTGTGCGCCTATGCGGTTTTTGGGTTTGCTCCCTTCCCGTGTCGAGTTCGGCCGCCTCCCTTTTTTTCACGGAATATCTTGAGGCGAACGGGTGAAGATCGAGGAGTGCTCCCCTCTATCCGAGGAGACCGCATTGCTATTGATTAGTCTCGCATTGATTTGATCGCCTTCTTCCCTCGAGGGGACTTTCGGCCGTAGAGATGAATAGTCATCGCATTCTGATGAGATCAGTAAAGTATGACTCCATGTATTTAGGAGAACGAGTGAACCGACAACATTCTCATACTATGGTAGCACCAGTGACACCACCAGCTCCCCCACTATGGATGATCGTGCCAGAGTTTATTCCCGACAGATATCAGTATGCAGCCCGGTATATTGTTCCTACTGAGGCATACCCGGACATGCATGACATACCGTGACTTTCTCAAGACTGTACTTCATCCTACCCCTGCTAGACGTGCTTCAGATGCTACCAGTCCTTCTCGTTCTGTTCCTGAGATGCTATCTGAGCATCACATCTAGTCTCATGTTCCCGTCAGCGTGCAGCGTTTGCATCAGGGACGATTCATTGATGAACATGTGCCTGACGTTCAGGTTCCTGATGTGTATGCGATCCCAAACAAAATGCATACGATATTCTTTTTTTTCCTGTTTTCTCATTTTGTTGCTTGTACCATCATTGTCATCATGCATATCTTTGTTGATGACTGTATGTTTGTATATGACAATGCAGGTGGATCCTCCGTCTTATCGTAGATTCCTGAAGACTTTCTTTGATCTTACCTTACTGTATCAACGTGTCATGGGAATGATTCTGTTGGTCGCGCCCGACGCCGAGATGTTGACGATGATGGAGCTGGTGGCTCAGGTCGAAGGGGTCCCAGAAGTAGAGGCCGTGGATCCTTTAGGAAAGGCCCAAAAGTTAGGGGTGCCAGGGTAAATAGGAGTAAATCAACCTGAGTGTGATGTTTCTATTATGTATTTTAGTTTGTACTTTTATTTATCAATGCAATTATGTAATATCTATAGATAAAGAATTTAGTAATTTTGCGATGCATTCTAATTAATTGTGTTTAGACAAATGTTATTTATTTGTTATTGTGCACTGTACTTGGGGTGATAATTTCGATGATTGTTTGGATTAAGGACAAAATTGGGGCGGCTGTATACGGGAGGATTACTGAGAGATGGCACATCCTTTTCTTTCCTTTCACGGACGCATAGAAACCTTAGTTCTGTAGGCTGACAGAAGTAGAGTTTTGAAAAACCTTCCCCGATAGCGATGACACATCGTGCACGATACTGACCAAAGCCAAAGAATCCGGAAGACTTTTGTTGCACTGCATGAGAATTTGGTGTGATGCTAAAAAACATAGGGGGGCGCAGCGCCTACATCTGTATGTGGGGCGCCCCAACTTGTTTTCCTAGCCATTTTTTCTTTCCTTTTCAGTACTATCGGGTTACTGTCTGCTGCTATTTTTTTGTTTTCTTCCTCTACTTCTTTCTTTTAAAAGGAAGGTTTCTACGTAATCTCCCTTAGAGCATGTACAATGGTTTTGTAAAATCAAACACAATCCATTAAAAACCAATAAAATAATTATTAGATATTCATTTGATTTAAAACTCAAAAACCTTTCCAATGGTGGCACAAAATCCAATACATTTACATACCTCACCATCTTTATCTCAATTAATTCAATATTTTTATAGAAAATGGCTAGAAAAATTTGAAAAAATCATAGAAATTTTTTCTGAAATCCAAATGAAACAAACCAAGTCTCCATTTATAGGTTGAAATGTGTACTTTAATTCAGAGAAAAATAAATACAAATAAAATACATTTTTTGGCTAAAAATTTGTCAAGAAAGACAATGGGAAAAAATAAAATTGTGACCAATACAATGTTGACATGTGGAAAGGGGGTAGGGGGAAGGAGGCTCATTCATTGGAGTTGGAGCCAATTAGGTTCTTCTAGTGATTCTTTTTTTTTCAAAATCAATTGATGATTTGGTTTAGATTTTTTTAAAATCACCATTGGATTGCAAGATTTGGTTTAGATTTATTTTAAAACCTCCATTGGCCTTGCTCTTACGCAAAAACTAAAATCTTCTGCCTTTGTATGCTCTCTGTCTGTTTTGTGTCTGAAATCAAGAAGACTCTGCTTGTTGCGTTCCTTCTGCCGAAATAAATTTGTATCTTTGCCAAAGTCTTGGACAAACCTTCTTGTTTGTTTGTTGGTTTTTATTTCATAAACCAAAATATTGCCTCAGTTATTTTGTTCAACAAGTCAATTGCTTTTGTATCTCTTTCTCTTTTATAAACAACGATGACCACTCCATTTATCATTACTGCAAGTATAGAGATGTATAAGGACACTTTAGGTCAATGGATGAACGGAATCCACGGAAGAGAACGACGGTGTTTCCGTGACACTTACGGGTTCCAGTGTGCTTTTGGTTTGGCAAGTTTGCATATTAATTGGGAAATGATCTGGCCAGCTTCCCGTTTCTGGTCCACGCAGTCCCATTTGTTCAATTTTTCATTGCATGAAATGTGTCCAACTTTCGAATAATTTTTTTGCAATGACTAGTACACCGGCGAGCGAATGGGTTGCTAGGGAGATGTTTGGGTTTAACCTACGGACTACCCAATGACTTCTGCATGATGACCTTTTTGATTTTATGTATCTCCCAAATCTCTTTGTACCCTATCAGGATGATGTCGAGTACTTGTAGCGACAAAGGGCAGCCTTGTTCTTGTGCATTCTAGGAAGATTCTTCCTAGTAAACTACCCCGAAACTATTGATGCGTGGGTTATAGACATTGTATTGCAGGCCCGAGCGCATCGAGTGAATATTATCTCAATCATTTTAGTAGCCACCTTGGAGGGCTTAGATGATTTTTCCTTGGGTGATGATCGTTTCCCTTCCGGGAGTCCCATTTTGGTCCATATGTGGCTGGAGGAGCATTTCAAAGAGATTCTCCCTCATGTCTTAGGGAGTGGGGAGCGGAATGATCCCACAGGATATGGGTCTCGCGACCATTATCATTCGAATCGTGAAACTGAAGTTCACTAGGTGGAGCACTTTTTGCATGTTAATTATGCCGACATAATCTGGGTGATCAGACACTGGCAGATCCGTCACTTTCATCAATACATTGGAGAGTATGCTCAGGTTGTGCTGGTCGGTTTACGCAGGACAACTTTCTATTTACCATACACAATTCTCCATCAGCTTGGGCGGGAACAGGTTGTGCCACATAAGAAACAACCTCTAATGGAGTTGTGTTCATGCAATGATGACGTTCGCTGGGTAATCCAAGGCTTATGGCACATGGGTCATGTAGAAAGGGTCGAAGCCTTTAGACATTCTGCAAATATCTTTCTGTCATCTGTTTATCTTTCATGGCTTCTCATATATACGGAAGAGCATTCCAGTATTATCAGACACACTCTCAAATATATTCTGGGGAATAGAGTTACAAATGGATTAGACGCTCGTCTGATAGAGATCGGTGAGGATGTAGAGAGTTTAGGTCCTCATGTCCCATCAACTATACGTCGGACAGCCCGATATCTTCAGCAGCCTCCAGTGACAAACCTTGTCTGCACTCGGACATCATGACATGTCCAGCTCATCCGGATATCAAGCTTAAGTGGATTATTTAATTCAACTTTATTTAGTTTGAATTTGAATTAATCCATCTTTAAATCAGCTCCTGACTTCCAAGACACGCCCGTCTAGCTTTTCCGAAAGAATGAAGACTTTCACCACCTGTACATGGCAAAGCAGGTGCATAGTCTGACACAAATAGACTGTACCAACTACTGCAGGTCTACAACTCTGTTTGTCGCCTTCCTGCCAATTGCTACAACCACTCTTCACTATTCCCTAATCAGTCTCAGTTGAAGATGAATTCAACAAAGCAACTCCAGGCATTTAATGTATTTAACCTAATAGAGCTATTTCTCACTTGATCTTCCCCAATGGTCTCAAGGATGCTCAGCTATAAATACTGCCATTAAAGATTGAAGAAAAACAATGCTTTGAATCTATTCAACAACATCAAATCTTTATACTCAGTGCATTCAAGAGAGCATTAACTGATCAACGAAGTCCTCAATTACAACAAGATGATATGCATCAACTGTTAATCTTTTACTTTTTATTGTTGTACTCTCTACTATTCTTCTGCACGTTGAATATTCTGTTTCTCCAGATATTCAATTTTCCCACCCCCAAACACAAGTCAAATATTTTGTACACGATCCATTGGATATTTCTGTAATAGAACTAGTGGAAAATATAGTGCACATTTAAATCCAAGGTTGACTACCTTGGTGGTGGACGTAGCACTCTTTATAGTGCAAACCATCTTAAAATACATGTGTTCCTTACTTACTGTTTTATACAGTCTTCATTGTATTTACTTATTCCCTTGAGCAACAAACTTAAGTAATCAACTAAGTCTACCGGTAGTGCTTCACCAACAGACTTAGTCTGCCCTCCTTACAAGTCTTCCGCTACTTCAATCTTTTTAATAGATTGCAAGTGCTTGTTTTAGGAACTATTACGAAAAGTTTTAAGTGTTTAATAAGCTATTCAACCCCCCCTTCTAGCTTATTATTGTGCCATTTGGGACTAACAATTGGTATCAGAGCTTAACTCTTCGAAAACTAGTTTTTCCATGATTAACCTCTTGAGAGACAAGATCTAATGACACAAACATATTACATGCTACCTACGTCAAATGCGAACCACGTCCCAATATTGGACAAAGGCCATTTCGATGTTTGGAAGGATAAGATAATGCATTTTATGAATTCTATTGACAACAGGTTATGGAAATGCGTGCTAGGAGGACGTCATGTACCAATGAAGCCAATCCTTTTGGCAACCGTTGGTGGAAATCCTCAAGAAGTCCCAAAAGGAGAGTCAGAATGGACTGAGGATGAAAGAAAGCTAGTAAAGCTGGACAGTAAAGCCATTAACATCATTACAAGGTCACTAGACACCAGTACTTACCAACAAGTGATCTGGTGTACATCTGACAAAGAAATGTAGGAAGCTCTTGTCGAATACTTGGAAGGAGACCAAGATACAAGAGACAACAGAAAGTACACCTTCATCCATCAATTCGACTCTTTCAAAAAAGGATCCCAAGGAGATCTTGAGACAAGTATACGATCGCTTTAGCGAGGTAATAAACAACTGCTTTTCTCTTGGTAAAACTTATGACAAGAAAGAAATGAACATGAGATTTCTAGGCTCACTAGGTAATCTGTGGCATGTTAAGACTACCGCCATGAAGGAATCTAAAAACTTAAAAATGAAATGACTCTTCGCAGTCTTTATGCAAGTTTGAAGGTTTACGAGCTCGAAGTTAGTCAAGCTCTAGAGCAGGACAAGTAGTTCAAAACTTTGTCCTTGCCAGCCATGGTACAAGAAGTAACTCTAGTTGAAGACAAACCCTTTACTTCCTCCAGTGAAAATGATTTTCTTTCAGACGAACAATTTGCCATGTTTGTAAAACGTTTTAACAAATTTGCAAAATATGGAAAGAAGGACACACACCAGCAACCTTTTAGAAAAACTGCTGAAGGCCCATCTAACAATGAGCTTGTGTGTTATAACTGTAGAAAACCTGGTCATTTTGCGTCTAAATGTCCGAAGCCAAAGTTTGAAGCATACCGAAAGCCTCCTTATAAGAAATTTCAAAAACAGAATGGTATGCTGACTGAAGACATTGAAGAGAAACAGGTTGCTACATGGTTTGAGACAGATTCATAAGAGGATGAGGACGATTGTGAGCAAGCCAACACATGCTTAATAGCTCATGAATCAAGTCCCACCTATGACTCTGAACATGAAGTCGAAATATCATCTAGTCCCTTCGTAAAGGTATAAATCAACTGTGAAAGCTTCAGTAAGGAAGAACTGCTCAAGGATATCAAGATATGCTTGAAGAGTTCAACTCCTTCAGAGTAGCCTATGTAAAACTCGCGAAAAACTATGAAAATCTTGTTGCTGAGAAATCTCTGATGGCAGCTGAGATTCAAACTCTCAATAGCTGTCAATAAGAGAGTATCAAGCTAAAAGGAGAGAAAAAAAATTCCTTTGTGACAAAATTGATTGCTTAGTTGAGCACATCAAAGGGCTAGACTTGGAGAAAATTGCCCTGCAAAAGACAATTGACTCCTGTAACAGCTCTAAGGAAACCTTTGAAGGAATCCTCTCTAGTCAAAATCCAGGTGGAGATAAATCAGGCTTAGGCTATAATGATGAGCCCAGAACTGCATGCTTTTCTGTCACAGAGAAAGGTGAATCCTCCGAGATTGCTGATGATGTTTCCTTCTCCAAACAGACCTTCGACAACAAGGGTAAAAATGGACTTGACTATACAAGTGTACCATATGTTTACCCCAAGGCTCCCAAAGGGAAAGCCAAAGAGACTGCTTCTAATGAGAATCTTGTAAAAGGAACGCTAGAGAAATCAAAGTCTACCGACAGCAGCTCTGCTAAAGCAAAGTTTGCTGGCGGTAAACAAACGAAATCTTTGTTGGTACCTGTCAAGTTTGTCTATGAAATGGCCAAGGCTCCCAAGCTAGTTGACAATAAACTTAAAGGAATTCTGTCGAATCCTCCTAAATCTGTTAACACCAGACCAGCCAAGGCTAAGTCTGCTAGTAATAGATCAAGGAAGACTCACCAGAAACCCCTTAAGCCTACTGTCAACAAGCAAGCTGAACCCAAGACTGCTGTTAGAAAGAAAAAAAGTCACAATCACTCTACAGCAAAATCTGATCACAGTCCTCCATGGAACTTACATCTATGTCATTCTTGCGATTGTTTAGGCTATCTGGCCCCAAAATTCCTGCTAAGGTTCACACCAAAATCTGAGAGATCTAGTTCTCTCAAGGTTAGACAGGTATGGGTCCCAAAAGGTTGCTAATCCTCAGGACCCAAAAGAAAATAAAGGGGACCTTGTTCCTTTGACTTTTTTAGGTCTGTTTCATGGCTATAGATTCAGAAGATAAGGACATTTGGTACCTCGACAGTGGCTATTCAAGGCACATGACAGGAAACAGAAGTCTACTCTTAGATATAGCTGAAGCTAAAGGTCCTACGGTAATTTTTGGAGACAATGCAAGAGGAAATCGATTGGGTATGGCTCAATCACTAGAAGAAGTCTCTCCATCAGTAAAGTTTCTCTAGTGAAAGGCTTAAAGCATAATCTTTTGAGCATATCCCAATTCTGCGATAAAGGTCTAATCTGCCAATTCTCCTCCAACCAATGTCTCATCAAAGATCGTGAATCCTGCTCAACATTGCTGACCGGTAATAGACAGGGAAACGTCTATGTCGTGGACTTAAACCTTCTAGGGAGATCCTCTAGCCTTTGCCTAGTTGCTAACAATATTCGTGACAACAGTTGGCTTTGGCACAAGCGTCTCAGTCACCTCAACTTCAAGTACCTCTCCAAGCTCTCCAAGGATAGGCTTGTCAAAGGTCTACCTACGGTGTCTGCCGACCACGATAGATGTTACAAAGCTTGCCAACTAGGAAAACTCTCCAAGTCTTCCTTCAAGAGCAAGTCAGTCATGTCAACTTCTAGACCTCTTCAACTTCTACACATGGATCTCTTTGGACCAATCACTACCGTCAGTATCTCAGGAGACAAGTATACTCTTGTAATAGCTGATGACTACTCTCGATTCACCTGGATCGAAACAATAACTTCAAAGGATGAGACATATGATCTAGTCACCGCTCTTTTCAGAAGACTTCAAACTCAAAAGTTTGAAGACATATGTGACATCAGATCAGACGATGGCACCGAATTCATAAACAACGGTGTTGAAAGATATTGTGATGACCACGGGATCGGCCACAATTTCTCTGCTGTCGGAACTCCTAAAAAAATGGTGTAGCTGAACGGAAGAACAGAACACTCATTGAAGCAGCAAGAACTATGCTGGTGGAAGCTAGACTTCTGAAATACTTCTGGGCAGAAGCCGTCAACTCTGCATGTTTAATCCAGAATCGATCCCTGGTAAATAAATTCCATAATAAAACTCCATCTGAAATATGGAGAGGAAGAGCCACAAATATAGGATTTTTCAAAATCTTCGGCTGTAAATGTTTTATTCTATACAATGGAAAAGAATATAATGGCAAATTTGATTCAAAATCAGACGAAGGAATTTTTCTGGGCTATTCCAATCATTCAAAAGCATTTCACATATTTAACAAAACTTCATTGAAAATCTTAGAATCTGTGCATGTTACTTTTGATGAATATGATTTATTAGGGCCACGAGTGGCTCCAAATGTTGCTGATGATTCTGATGATGTTAAGAAAGGTACAAATCAAGCTTCTACTTCTCCTTCACCTCAGAATCCTCCAACTGCAGACTCTTCGAATTCTACTAATCCAGCACTGGCAGACTTTAACTCTGCTGGTACCTCTTCCAACCCTTTTATTGACCCTGAACCTATCTCTTCTGTTCTACATCAAACACCTTTGCAGATCACTCACCCTTCTTGTTCACCAGAAAATGAAGGTCTCGAAGATCCTATCTCTTCTGAACCTGATTTAGGTGAATCACCTTCTCTACCCTCTCCAGAATCTTTAAAGGAAGAACTCACCAGAAGTGATCTTCCTCCAACCATTATTGAAACAATAGATCACCCCATCTCTCAAATCATTGGTAATCTCAACTCAGGAGTTCGTACGAGAAGAAGTGTTCGAAATGAGACTATGTTTGCCTTCGCATTCGTGTCTAAAATTGAGCCAAAGAAGATTGATGAAGCTATCAAAGACCATTACTGGATTGAATCTATGCAAGAGGAGCTGAACTAGTTTGAAAGATGCAAAGTGTGGAGCTTAGTTCAAAGACCTATTGGCCATCCAGTCATAGGCACCAAATGGGTATTTAGGAATAAGAGAGATGAAGATGGAAATGTCACAAGAAACCAAGCTAGACTGGTTACTCAAGGCTACCGATAGGAAGAAGGAATTGACTTTAATGAAACATTTGTTCCTATTGCCAGATTAGAAGCAATTAGACTCTTTCTAGCCTATGCGTCGTTCATGGACTTCAAAGTATATCAGATGGATGTAAAGAGTGCCTTTCTCAATGGTGATCTTAAAAAAAAGGGTATATGTTGAACAACCTCCAGGTTTTGTCATCCAAGACAAACATGATCAAGTATACCGACTCACGAAAGCACTCTATGGCCTCAAACAAGCTCCCAGAGCTTGGTACGAAACTCTATCCAAGTTCTTAATCGAACAAGGATTCATTAGAGGAAAAATAAACACCACACTGTTCATCCTCAAGCACAAAGGTCATTCTCTTCTGGTACAAATCTATGTGGATGACATCATCTTTGGATCTACAAATCAAAGCCTCTACAAGAGATTCGAGAAGCTGATGCAAAGCAAGTTCGAGATAAGCATGATGGGAGAACTCACTTACTTTATAGGACTTCAAATTCAACATACTTCAGACGGGATCTTCATCAGCCAAACCAAATACGCAAAGGAACTTATCAAGAAATTTGGTCTTGATTCAGCTAAAGGATTCGAGACACCAATGTCTACCGACTGCCATCTTAACAAAGATGAGAAGGGAAAGCAAGAGACCGTGACCAAGTATCCAGGAATCATAGGTTCACTTCTTTACCTTACTGCCAATAGACCTTATATAATGTTTGCTGTTTGTGTTTGTGCTAGATTTCTGGCAAATCCAAAGGAATCACATTTGCTTGCTACTAAACGTATCATCAGATATATTTCAGCATCTATAAATCTGGGTATCTGGTATTCAAAAAGGAACAACTTTGATCTAGTTGGGTACTCAGATGCAGACTATGCAACCTGCAAAGTAATTAGAAGAAGCACCAGTAGGACCTGTCAATTTCTTAGAAATAGACTTGTCTCATGGTCATGCAAAAAGCAAGGATCAGTTACAAACTCAACCATAGAGGTAGAATACATTTCTGCCAGCAGCTGTTGCTCTCAACTACTTTGGATGAAGCAACAACTAATGGACTACAACATCAAGACTGCAAATTATCCTATTATGTGTGACAACACTTCTACAATTTCAGTCTCAAAGAATCCAGTGATGCACTCAAAGACAAAACACATTGATATTCATTATCATTTCCTCAAGGATCTTTTAAAACATGTTAGTATTTCAGTCTTTTAGTCTTTTAAAGGACTTAATTGTAAAAGTGTTGTATTTCATTTAAAACATGTATCAAAAGGGTAAAAGATTGTATCAAAAGGCTAAGGGGTTAAAAGTCACTTTTTGCTATTACTTTGAAAATATCTTGAGTTAAAAGCCATAAAAAAGACATATGTCAGTCATCCAAGGCATTTTCTCTAAAATGACTTTTCTCATTCTTTAAAGGACTTTAAACCGCCTTTTTCAAAACCTTCACAAACCCTCTCCCTCTCTAAGATATTCTCTCTCTACTCAAACCCTTAGTTCTTCTTTGCAACTACTTCATTTCTCCATTATTCTTCGCTTCTTCTTCCTTACAGCAACAATGGTAAGCTTTTCGATATTCATTAGTTTATTCTCTTATGTTTTATGCTTAAAATTTCTTCTTTTGAGTCACTTCTTTGAGGAATCTGAAAGGACGCTTTGCGTATCCTGTGTTTCCGCCATTGTTGTTCATTTTAAAACCTTGAAACAAATAGTTTTCTCTATGCTTTAAATACTTATTTCTTCGAAAATTAACTGTTGAGATTTCTCTACATTTAGCTCTCCAAACATTCAAGGGTTTCAATTTTTCTATCTGAAAATTTATTTTATTTTTTCTTAAAAATGAAATCTTTGGTTGTTTGTTATGTCAAAAGAAAAGCCCTAATTTCTGAAAACGACTTTTGTAGGTGAAATCTTCTGCCAAGTCAAATACTAGCAAAAGGAAGGTGCCTGACCAGGAACAAGTCATTCACCCTGAGCCCTCCGTCAACCTTCCTGGATTTCCTCTCTATCTTGCTCCTCATGACATTATTTAGGAGCTAGAACCGAAAGTGTACCTCCCCGACATGTGCATTGACTTGAAGACCATTCGCACATTTGTTGCCGGAGCTAAAATGTGTGACGACATGAATGAATCAGGGATTCTCCCCCTCTTCTGCCTTCATGACAAAGACTACAGCAACCTCCTCACTGAAGAATTCTACCAGCGCATGGAAATCAACCCCAAGACACCTTCTGTCATTCGAGGGTGGATTCGTGGACGTCCCTTCTCTCTATCTGCCCAGGTGATATCCAAAGTCATTGGAGTTCACTATGGCGGAGATAATGAGCTATCCATTGCTGAGGCTAACAGAGCCTGGGAAGCAATTAGGGGAACCAATACTCCAAGGGAACCTCATGGAAAAATGCTGAGGAACGTCTTTCCCTTGGACGTCTATTGTTCCAGTCATCTGCTGGACAAGTCTCTGCTTTTCAAGAATATGGAGCCCATGATATCTTCATAGTCCAACAGCTCAACCTTTCAAGAGCCATTCACCAAAGGACTCACCTCAACTTTGGCTTCATTATCTTCAACGAGCTTCGCAACCACATTGCAACAGTGAAGAACAACCTTACTCCAAGAGGCCTTTTGTTCAGCTCGTCAACTCCCCGCTTAGGGATTGTCTAGAAATCAATTCTTCCGTTGAGCCAAATGAGCTCACAAAAGTGGCAAAGGAAAAGTAGATGACAGCTACCTTCTTCAACAAGTATATTGAGTACGAGAACAAAAGGAGGCAGCAAAGAAGGCTCCCCAATATTGCTGTTGAAAAAGTAGCCAAGCCTTCTCATATGATGGTCACGCGGTTCGATATGGACATGTATGATGCCGCCAGGAAAGCTACTCATGCAGGTAAAGGAGCCACCAAGAAACCAACCTCTACCGTTGCTCGTGACATCCTGTAAAAAGCTAGAGAGCTTGCAGATGAGTCCGGACATATATTGAAGCGGGTCAAGGTTGCAAAGGCCATGAAGGCAACTGGTTTCTCACCAAATGAGAGAGAAATCTTGGCTGATATATTCGCCAAGACCAAGACTACTGTTGGTTCCAAGGCCTGGCAAGAAGTTGAAGCAGAAGAGCTTCAAACAGAATGGATTCTGATGGAACTGAAGGCCAGTAGAGGTGCAAAGTCTGCTGGCAGCTCCTCTGTTGCTGCTGGACAAACTTCTTCTCCCCAACCATCCAATCCTGAACTAAAAACCTCCACTCCCTAGCTATCCCAAACCCAAAAACGCAAACCCTCTTATGACCAACTCTCTCCATCACCCAAGCCTGAACACAAGCGATTGCGTAAAGGCCTACCAACCAATCCACCAGCAGACCCTATCATCATTGCCGATGAAGCCTCTGGATCTTCTATCCAGCTGCTGAGGTAGAAAAGGAAGTCTGCTGGGAACCAACAACCAACCCCCTCCTCAACCAATCCTACTAGTTCATCTACTCAAGAGGAGCCTAACCCTCCGGAGGAGTCTATCCCTCAGGAGGAGTCTATCCCTCAGGAGGAATCTATACCTCAGGAGGAGCATACTAGATCACCAATTCTAACACCTCCTTCCTCCTTCAACTACTCACCAAATCCATCTACCCCATTTTCAACCCCTCCTACCCAAACCAACCCTACTACACCATCCAAACGAAACGAACCCATTCCCTTGATCCTAACCACCTGGTTTCCCCCATCCTTTCCTCTGCTGCTACGAAGTTCATCTTTGAACTTTCGTCAGTAACCGAACTCTTCACCAAACCTACTCCCCCTCCAACAAAACCTAGCCCTGTGAGACCAGAAGCCCTTCCCTATCCCCCTCATTCCTTCTGGTTCTCCACTGACCCAATACCAACTTAACCCCCTCAAATATATGTGATCATTCAGACACAGATATTGAGAGTCCCCCTACCCCTCCTTCATCACCACCCAGATCCAATTCTTCATCTACCCATACCTTCCCCAAACCCGATTCCTCTTTCACCTCCAACTCAACCACTCTCCTCCTCCAGCAGCTCTTCCGCCATGTCTTCACTGTCGACGCCGCTTCGTCTGCTGGTATTGAGCCCATTCAAGTAGATCTCGACCCCTCTCTGTCCCGACCGGCTAACAATGAAATCCTGAGCCGTCTGGATGCCATCTACAATAGGCTGGGAGAATTAACAAGCACCTCCACAACAACTGCTGAGATTGCAGTTGAATCATCTAGGACTATCGACAGGAATGCCGCCATCCTCCAACGATTTGAAGAGGATGTTTGGACTAAGTTCGGAGAGGTACGACACGAGTCTACCGATCTAAAGATCAATATGGAGGCTCAACAAAACGAGTGTGTCAGACTCTGCTCAACTCTCTTCTACCAGCTCTTTCACAGCATCACCCTCCACTTGGGTCACGGACGCCCTTCAGTACTTGAGCTCAATGATCAAGCTCTCGATGCAGCTCATGATCGCATTACAGCCGAGCGTGAACGTGATCTAGCCATCACAGAGGAGAGACAACTGTGGTCTATGAACCGAGTTCTGATGGATGAGAACAACAGGCTACGAGAAGAACTTGACTACTGTTCTCGCTGCACCTCGTAAAAGTATTTGGTCTCGGCTAGGACGTCGCAGACGTTAAGGGACCATTTCGGAGCTGCATGGAAAAGATGGGATTTTGGGGGCTATCTCTGGGGATATAGGAAGATAACATATATATAGGTACATGTACAGAAAAATGATTATCTAAATATCTTAGACACATATTCCTTAGTTGCACCTAATGAAGTCTTATATTTTGATTTGATTTTTTTTAGCCCTGTCGTGGTTTTTCTCTTAGCCAGTCAAGACTGAGACGAGCTGTCTTTTTTTCCATAACAAGTCTTCTTCAAGTGGTCACACATGTCTGATACATGTTTGACTTTTGTTCGACCGGACCCGAAGGCTGCCTATGTTCCCCATTTCTGAGGCTCAAGTCGACGTAGTTCTTCCCCTAAGGGAAGATTCTTTTTGTTGCTAGTGACCTGTTTATGCTGATATACTGTAGACTCATCTGTTGAAGATCAATGCTAGAGATTGTTATCTCTTTTTCTCTCGGTTTTTCTTTTGTTCTGCTCTAACTTTTGCCTAGACCTCCCTTTTAGGTTTTCAATCTAGCGAGCCCTTATTCTCCTTGTATATATTTTTTGATTGCTCTAATTTTTGCCTAGACCGCCCTTTCGGGTTTTCAATCTAGCGAGCTGAAGAGAGAAATAGTTATCTGACCCCTGGAGGATATTTTTGACTCATGCATAATATCGTTAGGGTTTATCCATGTTGAAGGGCTAAACGAGATCTTCCCCATCCTGATTGGTGAGGAGTACCGCATCTCCTGACTATATCTGCTTGACAATGTAAGGTCCCATCCAAGGAGACTTCCATTTTCCCCTATTGTCGACATAACTAGGGGGTTTTTAACGAAGCACCAAATCTCCTACTTGGATACTACGGCCTTTGACCTTTTTGTTGAATGCCCGAGCTATTCGTTCCTGATATGCTCGAGTGTGTTCAAAGGCTAATAGTCGTCGTTCATCTAATAAGGCTAAATCATCGTAGCGTTGTTTGACCTAATCGATTTCGTCTATATCAAATTCCATCATGACTCTTAATGATGGGACCTCTATTTCAATTGGCAGCACCGCCTCCATGCCGTAAGCTAAAGAATAAGGGGTAGCCCCAGTAGGTGTATGGACGGAAGTGCGATAGCCCCAGAGTGTTAACGACAGTTTTTAGGCCAGTATCTTCTTGTTTTAGCCATTTTTCTAATGATATTTTCTAATGTTTTATTGGTTGCTTCGACGACACCATTTGCTTGTGGTCGGTACTGGGATGACCTATGACTCTGGACTTTGAATTCGTCAAGCAATCGGTTCACTTCCCCTTTGAAATGTGTGCCATTATCGAAAATTATTTCGAAAGGTACTCCATATCGGTATATGATATTGGCTCTGATAAATTTGGACACCTTTTTGGCATTCAGCACTTTGTAGGAAGCGGCTTCTACCCATTTCGTAAAGTAGTCGACGGCTACTAAGACATACTTGTGGCCATTTGATCCTTTTGGGTGGACTTGACCTATGATGTTAATTCCACATGTTGAGAAGGGCCAAGGAGTTGTGGAGTTGTACAGTATATGCGGGGGAACGTGCAGCAGATTTGCAAAGCGCTGACATTTGCCACAGTGACGCACCTACCGAATACAGTCAGTTTCTAGCGTACTCCAGTAATACCCCTGTCGGATTACTTTCTTGGATAGCATATGCCCATTAATGTGTGGCCCACAAGTACCACCGTGCAGCTGGTCCATGACTCGTTCTGCTTTAGCCTAATTTATACATAACATGTTTAACACTTGGTAGTGCCCACCTCCGCTGATTACGAATTGCGATGCCCACCTTCGTAGGTAGACCTTCCTTCTTTTGTCTAGGTTGGATGGATGGACCCCTTTCTGAAGTAAATTCATAATATCTAGGTACCAGGGCTCATTGTCTTTTTCAGGAGTTGCATCAATTTTGAAGCAGTAGGTAGGAGTTATTTTCTTCCCGACTATAAATGGCTGGATGCTGATTTCTGTGGGAACTTTGACCAACGAAACTAAAGTGGCTAAAGCATCGGCAAATTGAGTTCTATCTCGTGGTAGATAATGAAACGAGATGTCATCAAATTCTTTTGCTAAAGCTTTCAATCAGGCGTGATATAGTTGTAGCCGGGGATCCTGGGTTTTCCATTTCCCTCCGATCTGATTTATGATCAAAGTGGAGTCACCGAAGACTTCCAAATCTTTAGCTCCTCTTCAGAAAGCCTCATCTAGACCAACAATGTAAGCTTCATATTCAGCAGTATTATTTGAGCATTCAAACACCAATCTTATAGCTAAAGAAGTATGAGAATCTGCTCGATCAATTACATAGATTCCTATGCCGAACCCTCTTTTGTTGGCAGCCCCATCAAAGAATATTGGCCACTTGGTGTCATGATCTGTAATTTCTAAGACACCTTCGTCTGGGAAACTTGGCTCAGATGCATCTTCTGATTCTGGAGGTAAATAAGCTAAATGGTCTATGATCACACTTCCTTTGATATATTTAAGTATGACGTAGGTGATGTCAAATTCGTTCAGCAGAAATGACCATTTAGCCAATCGGTTGGAGAGTGATGGCTTTCCGAAGATATATTTCACGGGGTCCATTCTGGAGATGAGTTTAATGGATCGATCTTGCAAGTAGGTTTTGAGCCTCTATGTTACCCAGACTAGACCAGTGGAGCTTTTCTCTAAGGCTGAGTAGTTTAGCTCACTTCCTTGTAACTTCCTACTTATGAAGTAGATGGCATTTTCAATGTAGGAATTTCTTTTTCTTGTGCGAGCATAGCCCTTACTGTTGTATCTGTGATAGTCAGGTATATGAGAAGAGGTTTATGAGTATGAGGAGGAGCTAGCACTGGTGGGCTGACAAGGTAATCTTTGACTTTTTTGAAGGCTAGCTAGAATTCTTCGTCCCAGACTTGGTCAGTGTACTTTTCAAGAGCTTGAATAGCGGCTCACACATAGATGTCAGCTTCCTGATGAAGCGACTGGTGTACTGTAATCGGCCTAGGAAACCCTTAATTTTCGTTGGGGTTTTTGGTTGTGGCATGTCTATGATGGCTTTTAATTTGGCAGGTTCTATTTCAATGCCCTGCTCGGTTACCATGAATCATAAGACTTTGCCCTTGGTAACTTCGAATGTGCATTTGGTTGGGTTGAGCTTCATCTGGTGTTTTCTTAACCTTTCGAAAAATTTCCGAAGGTCTTTGACTTGGGCAGCATTTGTATCTTAAGAATGCACAATCATATCATCCATGTATATTTCGACTTCTTTATATATCATACCGTGGAAGAGGGTAGTGGCGGCCCTTTGGTATGTAGCCCCAGCATTTTTGAATCCAAATGGCATGACAACATAGCAATAGGTTCCCCAGGGGGTGATGAATGAAGTTTTTTCCTGGTCTTCTGCTGCCATTTTGATTTGGTTGTAGCCCAACATGCCGTTACAAAAGATCTTATTTTGTGAGAAGCCACAACGTCTACCATAATATCAATGTTGGGTAGAGGGAAGTCGTCTTTGGGCGATACTTTGTTGAGGTCGCGGAAGTCTACACAGATCCGAACCTTTCCATTGGGTTTCGGCACAGTCACTATGTTTGACAGCCAAATTGGGTATTCAACTACCCGGATAAACTTGACGTACAACTATTTCATAATCTCTTCTTTTACTTTTAGTGACCATTTTGGCTTGATTCTGCGGAGCTTCTGCTTAACTGGCCTAGCATCGGGGTAAGCCGGAATTCGGTGCTTTACAATGGCTGGATCCAACCCAGGCATGTCTTCGTAAGACCATGCAAAGACATCTATAAACTCTCTGAGTAGACTGATCAATGCTGGCCATTCTGACCCTTACAGATAACTACAAATTCTGGTCTCTCTGATCTCACTGTTCAACCCCAGATTGATAGCAGGCAAGTCTTCTTCTGATGCTGCTGATCGGTGCTTGACTGACTGGGCGAGCTTGATTAGATATTTTTATCATTCGGGTCCATTTCGTTAAACGACTCATTATTTATGTTAATTAATTCGTCTTTTAATGTAGGTGCAACCAAGGAATACGCGAAGATATCGAGACTTTCATTGTTAATTTCAGGTTTTACTGGACTGATTATATTATTGAGATCTTGGGGTTTGAGGACCTCAATTTTAGGGAGCGGGCCGGTAGATGACCGGTCCGTAAGGCTAAAAAGAAATATAGGGAATGGTATATCCGAAACGGTCCACCATGTCTGCTGTCGTCAGGAGCGGGCTAGCTGTAGTGTACCAATTTTGCAGGGGGTTACCAGTAATGGACTCAAATTCAGCACAGAGCTGTTCATAGCTAGTGCCTCCATCAATCATGCCCAGGAAATTATCTACCATAAAGTTATCACGAAACAATTCCTGGTCATAGTCATCTTGATCTATGGTCCAGGTGTTTTTGACTGTTACAGTTTTAGATGCAATGCTGCGGGGCTCCAGGGTAACCTGTTCCATTTCATTGGTGGCGAGACTAATGTTTTCGAACATTTCCCAACCAGGGGTCTTTTCCCATTTTGGTCTATCCAGGGTTCTAGAAACATGAAATAGGCATCTGTTTCTCCTTTCCTTACAAAGTATCCATTTAGAGTTTTTCTATATGGCTGCAGAGGAGGACCTTCGTAAGGGCGCTTTTCACGTTCTGCCTTACTCTTTTCACGTTTTTGTCTCATGACCGTAGCTAGTTCAGCTGGCATAGGTTTGTATCCTAGACCAAATGGAGGAATACATTCCTTAAATTCATCTTGGACTAGATTGATAAGCCCCTGTTGATTTCTGCCAAGACCCAAACTAGGCATATAATTCATTTTTCGAAGCATGTTTAGTGGGACCATATCTCCGAAGACTGTGGTTTTCCTTCCAATAATGTCAGTCTCCCACGCATATTCAATGGCGTTGACTTTAGCTTGAGGAATGACTTCAAAACCACTAAGGAAGATCCCCATGTCATCATGCTGATCTATTTCGAGGATTGGGATGTCCCCGCTTACTTTGTTTTCCACGATTTTATTGGCAAGTATGATCACTATGTGGTCATCGTGGATAAACTTGACACGTTGATGTAGTGAGAAGGCTACCCCTTTTACCCCATGGATCCAAGGACGTCCTAGTAATAGACTGAAAGTGACAAGAATGTCTAGGACTTGGAACTCAACTGGCATAGTCAGCGGCTCAATGGTCATCATTAGAGTCACCACCCCTAGGACACATCAACTAGTGTTATCGTATGCCCTTACTGTCTGCGATGAAGGAGTTAATTCCGATATCTTTGTCCCCAGTTTGGCTAGTGTGCTGGTGGGACATACATTCAAAGATGAGCCGTTGTCTATCAAGACTCGAGGAACCCTTTTTTCCATGACCGCCACAGTGATCTAAAGAGCATCAATGTTGTTGGTTCCTTCTCTTGGCAGATCTAGGTCGGTGAACATAATCACATTTCCAAAGTGTATGTTTTCGATCATTTGGGTTATCTCATTTGGAGATGTTTCAATGGGGATGACTGTCTGACTTTAAGATTTGGCCAGTGTGTCTTAATGATGTTTGCTTGGGTTTTCTTCATCTGAGCTAATAGGGTATCTTCCATATTTTTAGTCCCAGTGTCTATTTCTTTGTCTTTGCCAGAGTGGTCACTACTTTCTTGGTTTGGTTGATATGCTCGACCAGATCTGGTAAGATGACTAATATCCCCACCGATCCAAGTGGCTTTTTCAGTGCTACTGGTAGTTTGACTGCCCAGGATAGTGTCCCAAGAGAGCATGTTGCAGCTAAACTCTTTTTTCTGGTAGAGAGAGAGCGGAACAACGATATATGGTAACAGTTTTTCATTCCTTTCAAACTTGGGTGCACAGTTTTCTTCATTCACCTCAATCATGTTGATTTGAGGTAATGGGTTATTGACTATATTGGGCCTGGGGGTGAGGTTTTTCGATGACCTTATCATCTATCAGATCTTGGATAGTATTTTTGAGCGTGTAGCACTTGTCGGTGAGATGGCCACTACAGCGATGGTATTCACAATACTGGGCATGGTTTCATGAGTTAGGCAAAGGATTTGGCGGCCTGTATTTTTCCATATGCTTTAGCACTCCTTGTGCCATCAGTCCTTGCAATATTATTGATTGGGGAGCTTATAATTCATCATAATGCCTATTTCCTCTGTTTGGTCCCCTGAAGTTTCTGTTTGGATCATTATTTCCACCAACTTTATTGATGGACCTATCTGCTTCATAGGACCATGGTACTATGGGTCCCAACGGGCACAATAATAAGCTAGAAGGGGGGGGTTGAATAGCTTATTATACACTTAAAAAGTTTTCAAGTAAGTTCTTTGACAAACACTTACAATCTATAAGTAAGATTGAAGTAGCGGAAGACTTGCTAAGAAACTGGTTCAAGTCTGCCGATAAGGACTACCGGTAGACCTTAACTGGTCACTTAAGTTTTCTGTTAGGGATAAAGATAAGTGAAGTAATAAACAGATTTATAAGTAGACAAACAGTAAAGGAATTAACACAAGTATTTTGGGATGGTTCACACTATAAAGAGTGCTACGTCCACCACCAAGGCAGTCAACCTTGGATTTAAATAGTGCACTATGTTTTCCACTAGATCTATTACAAAGAATATTCCCAATGGATCGTGTACAAAATATTGACTTGTGTTTGGGGGTTAAGGAATTAAATATCTGTGTAAACATGATATTTAATTCGTGCAGAAGAATAGTTTTGAATGAAAACAACAAGAAGTACAAAAATAAATGTTGATGCACAGCTTCTTGTTGTTGACAAGGACTTCTTGATCTGTTCAGGATCTCTTGAATGCACTGAGTATAAAGACTTAGAGTTGTTGTAGATTTTCAGAGCATTTCATCAAGTGTATATCTTCAGTCTTTAATGACAACATTTATAGCAGGAGCCTTCTGGAGATCCGTTGGAGATGACGAAGACTTAACAACTCTATTAGGTTAAATGCATTAAATGCATGAAGCTGTCAATTAAGATTTTCGTCTTCACAGATATCGAGCAGGGAATGGGTACAGAGATCTTTTTGCAGAGACTGGAAGTTGAGCAATCTGGATGTCAGATCTATGATTGTTGTTACTGAGCGATAGGTGACACTGCTTTTGCTTTCTTGTTCGATGCGAAAGTCTTCCTGCTTTTCAGAAAGCTACTTTCGGCGGGTCTGAGATGTCAGGGAATGTCTCAATTTAAATTCAAACTTGATAAGGATAAACTTAAATTGATCCATCAAAAATTGCTTGACTAGACACGTCATGATTGACCATGTGTAGACAAGGTGCTGTTGGCAAAGTTCTATACAGTTGCCACGCTAATCGATACGCAGCCCAATTAGCCACTGATGTATAAAACTAGTGTAATGTATGAGCAGATATAAATCTAAATAGAAAAGTATCAACAGGTACAGTGCCATAGTTTTGGGTAGGGAAATTGGTCGGTGGCATAGTAGGCATATTTCCCACCATGTGGATAGTTGACCCTGATGTGACTGTCTTCCCTTTTGAGTAGCGGAATGAGCTGGGAGGTGTACTGGCTTTCAAATGTCCAGTGCGTATATCTTCGTCGATACGGATCCCTATTTCCACTATTTCATTGAAGTTACCATAAGGGAGATATCGCATATGCTCCAGGTAAATGGGTTGGAGATTTTTGATGAACATTCTGGCTGATTCAGCCGGATCAAGCTTGTCCAATGTCTGAGCTATCTTTCTTTTCCACCTGGCTGCAAAGTCTGCACATGTTTCCTTTTCTTTTTGGGTGCATGCCTCAAGTTCTCTTTTGTTTTCAGAATTGGTATTGTCTTTGTACCTTTTTTTGGAACTCCTCAGCTATTTGGTCTTAAGTACCCATTGTACTATTGTCTGCTATCATTAACCATTGCTTAGCTGCCCCTATTAAGGTGAGTTGGAAATTAGAGGCCATAGTTTCGAAACTAGCCCCTCTTGACTGCATGCCGGTAGAATAAGATTTTAGGTGGGAGATAGGGCATCCAGTCCCATCGAATTTTTCTATGTCGGGAATTTTAAATTTTGAGGGTAGCATAGCCAAAGGTTGTAATGCTAATGCCCGTGTAGAATTATTCAAGACTTTGAGCATCATTCCTTTAAGATTCTCCATATCTACCTCTATTTTTGTGGGAGGTGGTGCTGGGTATTGGCATATATTGAAGGGATTGGGGGCAACTAGGTTTATTGGCTGAGGTATTTGGTAGGGATTTTGAGGAGATAGGTTATTTGCAGTTTCTGCCTGACGACCATGATCATTGAAATGTAAATAGGTTGTTACTTGTCCTGGATAGGTATTTGTTGTTTCTCAGTTGTATTTTGATTTACATCTGTTCATACATTACATTAGTTTTATACATTAGTGGCTAATTGGGCTGCGTATCAATTAGCGTGGCAACTATGTATAGAACTTTGCCATAGAATAGTTTGTTTATAGGCTTCACAGGTTCAGCGGAAGACTTCAGCAATGCTTCACCGGAAGACCTTCATCAGTATCCAGCGGCAGACCTTGTCTGCACGTGTTCAAGCATGACGTGTCCAGCCTACCAAGACTTAGTGGATTAATTCAAATTTATCCTTTATCAATTTGAATTTGAATTCAAACATCCCCTAACTTCTCAGACATGCCTGAACAACTTTCCGGAAAGCTGGAAGACTCTCGCTCTTGACAAGGATGAGCAGTGGACCGACACTTGATGCGTACCAACTATTGCAGGTCTGAAATTCTGATTGTTCGGCTACCAACTCCTGCAAACAACTCTGCACCACTCCCTGCTCAGTATCAGTGAGGATGAAATCTACAAGACAGCTCCATGCATTTAATGCATTCAACCTAATAGAGCTGTTACACTTCGTCTTCTCCAACGGATCTCAAAAATGCTCCAACTATAAATACTGCCATTAGAGACTGAAGAACATATAACTGTCCGTCTTGAAATGCTCTGAAATTCTACAACTCTAAGTCTTTATACTCAGTGCATTCAAGAGATCATAAACTGATCAAGAAGCCCTCAACAACAATCAAGAAGATCTGCTTCAACATTTACCTTAAGCTTCTTATTGTTGTTCCCCTTAAACTATTCTTCTGCACGAATTGAATATCTTGTTTATCCAGATATTCAATTCCCAAACCCCCAAACACAAGTCAAATATTTTGTACACGATCCATTAGATATATTCCTTGTAATAAAACTAGTGGAAAACATAGTGCACATTTCAAATCCAAGGTTGACTGCCTTGGTGGTGGACGTAGCACTCTTCATAGTGTGAACCATCTCAAATACTTGTGTTCTTCCTTTACTGTTGATTACTCCCTTAAACTGTTTCTTATTTCCTTTACTTATCTCTTTAATAGTAGACTTGAGTATTTAGTCAAGTCTACGGTAATCCTGTCGGCGGACTTGAGCTGTCTTCCTTACAAGACTTCCGCTACTTCAATCTCCTTAATAGATTGCAAGTGCTTGTTTAGGAACATATACGAAAAGTTTTTAAGTGTCTAATAAGCTATTCAACCCCCCTTCTAGCTTATTATTGTGCCATTTGGGACTAACATTATTGCTTCTGGGGTCCATATGTGGGCTATTTTGGAGTGGGTTGGTGATGGGAAAAGGAAGGTTATTTGGATTTTGGGGTATATTGGTGCTTGGACAGGGATATGGTGGATTGGGTGAGAAAGGGTTCAAATTTTGGTAATATGTATTTGGTGGGAAATTGGTGATTGGGGTGCTGGTGGTTGGTGGAAGGTTATTGTTTGGTTGAGGCCTTGGGTTTAGAGGAGTATGAGAAGTAGATGCTTCTTGAGGGGTTGCAGGGAAAGTGATTCCCTCAACATTGGGCCTTGGACCTTGCATGAGTTTGTGATTTGGCTCAATAAGCGATCAGTATGTGTACCCAAATTCTAGTCCAACCAGCATTTGCATACCGGAGTAGGCGTATCCACGGAGCCCCTGTATAGTACCCACGGTAGACTGTTCATTCTCGGCGGCCATTCTGCCCAAATCTGTACTCTCTGAATTGATTTTCATACTTTCTGATCTGACCCCTATGCTCGTATCCCGTATCAAACGACCGGTGCTATCTCTTCCTTTCCAAACCCGGGCCAGGTTTCTAAGGAAAAGGGTTGAAGGAATCAGAAGGGAAGGTTCCAGGCTTTTGGTTCTGAGTACAGTGTGCCTTTACTATTTTATTATTATTCATTTTCCCTAAGATTGATCGGACAAGCACTTGCTTTGTTTTGATAGTCTCGAGACTTTTCCTGGAATAATGGATTCTTTCTCCAGAGTATAGAACCTTCGTATTCCACATGTCTTTCGACTTCCCAAGATTGGACTGATCTCAAGCGAATGGTCTATACTCTTTTCGGGATCTACCATTCGAATGGTCTAGGCCGAATATCATAAAAGTTATTGGTAAGCCCCTGTGCATATATCTTTATTCATTTATGTATATTTTCGCAACATGGACTGGTTAATAATTTAAAGATATAAAAACCGATCGATCCATGAAGTGTCATGAGAATCTATATGCATTTAATGTTGGCTAATGCAGGGGGTAGGCTGGCTTTGGTGTAGGGTAGTAGTTCGGAATATTTCTATGTGTGTGCACGTGTGTGAATCCTCTAAAAAAACAGTAAAGTCTTTTTTTTCCAGATATAAAACAGTAAATGGCCCGTCTTTCTGTTTATTTGTTGATTTTCTCGGCTAATTAATTTAAATGCTCGAAAGAACAGCGCGAGCGAGCGTGACGGCCATTCAGATCAATAAATAGAAAGAAAAATGAGGAATCTATCTGTTCCTATTAATTACATTTGCTCCTAATCCCAAAAATAAAATGACAGAATAAAAGTATATTTACATATTTTCTTGGAATAATAAATAAAGCAGAGAAAAAATAAAATAAAGCGATAATATGCCTCCGCTCTTTTTTTTTGTTATATTGCCCGAAATTCTATATATATTTTTTATTCGCAATGGTACCCGAAATGAAGCTGCTGCAAGATTCCACGGTTATTTGCACAAATATATATATATATACAGATATATAAAAATGTAATATTTAAACTGTTAAATAAATATAAGCATATTTAGCCAAAAACGAAAGAAAAACTTGTTTTTTCTTTTTTTGGAAAATGAGTCTAGCCCTCCGTTTTTATTTTATTTAAAGTAAAAACAACGTCCCCAGCAGAGTCGCCACTGTGAGTGCCCCGGTTTTCGACCTTTTCCCCACTACCGAGGAGCGGGTGGTTTCAAAACCTTTTAAAGCGCGAGAGAATACGCCTGGCCTCAATTGTGGACTCAAAATGTGATCAACAGATTCGCCATCTTTATTTTAAGGAAAACAAAGAAAAACAAAAAATAACCAGATTTGTAAAAGGGTTCGGAGGCTAAGTTACGATGTGGGAAGGGGTTAGGCACCCAACTCGCCATTTCGGTCTCAAAACAAGTTTTTTGGCTAAATATGTTTTTTTATATTTATTTAACAGCTGAAATAAAATATTTTAAATATATATTTGCATATATATAAGGAAATAATTACAAGTTTACAGTAGCCCCCTTTTTGGAGTTACAAATACATTTATAAAAATTTGGTCATAATAATGGCTCTTTTTAGTGCTATTTTCTATAGAATTTCGGCGCACAAGCTTATTTTGCTTACATCGGACTATTCTAAATAGCACTTTTTATACATAAAAAATAAATAAAGCTTTAATAGACCTACATCTTGAAGCATGTGTGTTTTATCCCGTACCAAACTCCTTTCTGGTAGGCCCTAGGGTGTGCTCGCTCTGGCATTCAGGAAGAGGGAGTCTTTTTCTTTTGATTGATTTCGGGCGGCGCCCTGCTTAGTTGCTTTTGCCTCGGGGAGCGGCGGCGCTTGCTTTGATTGGATTTGCTGGTTTGATTGCGTCGAAAATCGGGCATGGTAACTGTTCTTTTTGGCTCTTTTGAACCGGTGGAATAGGGTGGAATCCTAGCAGGGAAACTAGGTTTCACTTTGGCCGAAAAGTTTTAGTGTTTGGGGGAGATTTGGCAGAGCTTTGAGGCTAGAGGGGAAATTACTTCGGCGTTCTCTCGGGAGAGTTTTCATAAAGCATGCGGTGAAACTATATTTTTAGAAGCCGGAGGCCTTTATTTATAAATTTGGGAGAAGGGATTCCTTCGTCCTTAAGTTTTTCTTTCCGTGGTTCATCGGCTTGCACCGTGCGCTGAGGAGATTGCACCAAAGGCAAAGTGCTACAGTGGATTTGGGAACTGTTGGGTGCCGCCTAAGGAGGGCATGGGCGCGACGCCTGGAGGGGTTTAGGGTAGCGCCCAAAGCCTTTTTCTGCTCTGGTTTTGGCACTTCGGCCCCCTGTAGTTCACTGTTTATGCATCTTACTTTTTCTTTTGCATTTTCAACCACAGCAACTTGACATTCGTTAGTCCTTTTAACAGGTCTTGATATTTTATGTCATGTTACATACCAGGGGTACGAAATTGGGGTGTCTACAAGAGTTTTCAGATGTGTTCACATGGTCTTATGAAGACATGCCTGGGATAGATCCAGCAACTGTACAACACAGTATTTCGACATATCCAGATGCCAAGCCAATGAAACAGAAACTCCACATAATCAAGCCAAAATGATCTCTACAAGTAAAAGAAGAGATCATGAAACAGTTGAGTGTAAAGTTCATCCGGGTGGTGGAATACCCAATTTGGTTTTCGAATAAAGCGACAGTGTCGAAACCTAATGGAAAGGTTCAGATCTGTGTTGACTTCCACGACCTCAACAAAACGCCTCTAAAAGACGACTTTCCTCTGCTAAAGATCGACATTATGGTAGATGTCGTGGCCTCTCACAAAATAAGGTCATTTGTAGACGACATTCTTGGATAGAATCAGATCAAAATGGCAATTGAGGACCAGGAGAAGACTTATTTTATCACTCCTTGTGGGAACATACTGGTAAACAGTCATTCCATTTGGATTGAAAAATGCTGGGGATACGTATCAAAGAGCTGCTACTACCCTATTCCATGACAAGATTCATAAAAAAAGTTGAGGTGTATGTGGATAATATGATCATCCACTCAAATGAAACAAACGACGCTCACATCATAGTTCTCCGCAAGTTGTTTGAAAGATTACGAAAGCACCAGATGCAACTCAATCCAACAAAATACACTTTTGGGGTCACCAAAGGAAATGTGCTATGATTTATGGTAACCGAGCAGGGAATCGAAATAGAACCTGAAAAAGTCAAAGCCATCACAGACATGCCACAACCAACAACTCCAAGCGAAGTCAAAGTTTTCTTTGGATGATTACAATCTATCAGTCGTTTTATTAGACAGATAACCTCCATGTGTGAGCCACTCTTCAAACTGCTGAAAAAGGAAACTGATAGAGTATGGGATGAATAATGTCAACTCGCCTTTGAAGGAGTCAAAGGATACCTTGCTAGCCTACCAGTTCTAGCCCCTTTTGATACACACAAACCTTTGCTATTATACCTCACGGTCACAAACACAGCAGTTGGAGCCATGCTTGTACAACAAAGGAAAGATTTCATCTACTTTGTAAGCCAAAAGTTATAGGGTAGCGAACTTAACTACTCAGCTTTAGAGAAAAGCTGCACAGGTCTAGTATGTGCAACACAAAGGTTCAAGACCTACTTACAAGCTCAGCCGGCCAAAGTGATTTCCAGAATGGACCCATCAAATACGTCTTTGGAAAGCCGTCCCTTTCTAGTCAATTAGCCAAATGGTCTTTTCTGCTCAATGAATTTGACATCATATATGCTACCCGCAAGTCAAAGGGAGCATCAAAGGGAGCATAATTGCAGACCACCTAGAAAATTTGCCATTGTAAATAGAAAATGTCGAGGAGCCAAACTTCCCAGACGAACGCATTCTTGAAATCACAGATCATGAAACCAAGTGGAAACTGTTCTTTGATGGGGCTATTAATAAAAGAGGTTTCGGCATAGGAATACTGCTAATCGATCTAGCAGATTCTCACACCCCTTTAGTTGTAAGGCTAGAATTTGAATGATCAAACAACACCACTTGAATCTGGCTGCATTCTTTGGTCTAGAAAAAGAAGCTCTTCGGAGAGGGGCCAAAGAATCAGAGGTCTTCGGTGATTCCCCTTTGATTATAAATCAGATCGAGGGAAAATGGAACACACAGGATCCCCATCTACAGTTGTATCATACTCATCTGACTACTCTTACAAAGAAGTTCGATGATATATCATTCCATTACCTGCCGCGAGATAGAAATTGTTTCGTGGATGCATTAGCAACCTTGGCTTCATTGGTCGAGGTTCCATCAGACATGAACATACAACCTTTTGTAGTAAGGAAGAAAGTCACTCATGCCTACTACTTTGCAATCGATACAGCTCCCGAGAAAGACAATAAACCCTAGTACTTAGACATTTGGAATTTACTCAAGAAAAGTGAATATCAAGCCAGTCTAAACAGAAAAGGAAGAGTTTCTCTTCGAAGATGGGCCGCACAGTTTGTCATAAGTGGGGATAGCCTTTATAAAAGGCATTATCGGGGTCTAAATCAGTTATGTACAGACCAAGTCAGAGCAAAGCGGGTCATGGACCAACTGCATGGTGGTACTTGTGGGCCACACATGAACGAACACATGCTTTCAAAGAAACAAATCCGACAGGGATATTATTGGAGCACACTAGAAATTGACTGCATTCATTGGGTACGCCATTGCGACAAATGTCAGCGTTTCGCCAATCTGCAGCATATTCCTCCACACAAACTATACAACTCTGTAGCTCTTGACCCTTCTCAACGTGGGAATTGATGTTATAGGACAAGTTCACTCTCAAAAGGGACAAACGGTCATGAATACGTTCTGGTAGCCATCGACTACTTCACCAAATGGGTTGAAGTTGCCTCTATAAAGTATTGAATGCCCGAAAATTAATCGAGTTCATCAGAACCAACATCATATACCGTTACAGAGTACCATTTGAAATGATCTCCGACAATGATACACACTTCGAAGGCAAAGTTAATTGGCTACTAGATGAATTCAAAGTACATAGACATAAGTCATCCCCACACCAGCCACAAGCCAACGGAGCAGTCGAAACTGCTAACAAAACACTTGAAAGCATTATCTGAAAAATGGCAGAAACTGGAAAAGATTGGCCTGACAAATTGCCATTAGCACTGCAGGGATACGCATATAAGTGCGCACACCTACGGAGGCTACATCGTACTCTCTAGCCTATGGCATGGAAGTTGTGTTACCTATTGAGGTTGAGATTCCATCATTAAGAGTAGTGATGGAAGCGAGACATAGCTGAGTTGGTGGCTTAGACAACATTACGACAAGTTGGCGATTGATGAGCATTAGATCGCTAACTTTAGAACACACATGAGCATATCAAAGAAGAATCGCTCGAGCATTTAATAAAAAAGTCATATCAAGTGGATGACTTGGTACTTCAAGAAAAGCCCCAAGTTATGTCGGATACTAGGGAAAATGGAAGTCTCCATAGATGGGACCCTACATATTAAAGCATATATAGTCAGGAGGTACCGTGTTCCTCACCAATCAAGATGGGGAAGATCTCGTTCAGCCTTTCAACATGGACAAGCTAAAGCGATACTATGCATAAGCCATGGTGTGTTAATATAGCATACTCAGGCGGTCAAGCTACAATGCCTCTCTCTTCGGCTTTCGCTAGGTTGAAAACACGAAAGGGCGGCCTAGAGAAAAGTTAGAGCAGAAAAAAAAAACAAAGAAGATATAAGGGCTCGCTAGGTTGAAAAACCCGAAGAGGCGGCCTAGGCAAAAGTTAGAACATACAAAAGAAAATACGAGGAGAAGAGAGATGGACAACAAAAGAAGTTTTGCCATTTGGACAAGAACTATGTCTACATGACCCTCGTATTGAGGAGCGTAGGCATTCTAAGGGTGTAGTCGAAAATGGAAAAAAATTCATTCAAGATGCTCCAAGATCTATTACAAGATTGTTTGATATTCTACAATGGGTTCCTTGACCCACGATAGAAAAACCACTACACACATAATACACAAAATATAAAATAAATACAAGGCCCATAAATGGCAACCATGGAGTTCATGTCTAAAACACTAGGGTAGTCATTAACATCCCCAAACAATACCACAATCCACAGTCTGAAAACATTGGGGTACCATCCCCAACAACATCACGATCCACAGACTAAAAACCTCGGGGTAGTCATTAACATCCCCGACACCAATACATCCTTCTTTTTTTAATCAATTCTACGACCTAGCCAGTACCAAAAATTCCTCTGAGGTGCCGCCACTCCCCTGATTTTATCTTGCTGGAAAGCTATCGAGCTTTCCTCATCACTCCCGGCATACCCATCATCAAGCCATTCAGCATTACTTGGACCTGCACCATCATCAGGCCCAGCTACATTACCCCATCGTTCTATATTACTAAACCTCTGGTACGTATAAGCTGGGTCCCTTTTCACATCGATCTTTCTACTTTGCTTCGTCGACCGACGGTATAGCTTGGTCCTGCATCATCTGGCCTCGCAGCGTTACTTTTCCACGTAGCAGTACAAGGGCCAGCGCCCTCATGACCATATCTGCCTTGTGCTTCACTCCTGGTGAGCCTTCAGCCGAAGTTTTCTGCCGAAATCTGTGAAGTCTAAAAACTATTCTGAGGCAAAGTTCCATACACGGTTGCCACGCTAACTGGTACGCAGCCCATTTAGCCACTAAGTATAGAACCTAATGTAATGAATGAGCAAATGCAAATCAAGATACAATGAGAAACAACACCCAAACCTGCAAGAAAAAATGCAGCAAAAAAAATCGGCCAGTGAAAAAAAAAATCAATAAATACTGGCAAGTATCAAAAGCAGGAAAAAAAGAATACCTCCTAAGCCGGAGCAAAGCCATTAAGAACTGGAGAGTCGTTGCGGCTGGCGCGATCCATAGAGGCATAAAGTTCAGTCATGCCTACCTGCCCCCAATCATAATCAGAAACCAGGTATAATTCCCGGAGGCATCCCAGGACAGAAACCCGCAAAGTGGTTGATGAATTGGCAAATAAAGACATCCCCAGAAAAAAGAACATAAATGCCCTGGCGACACGAGTCACAGACTCGTAGTCATCATCATCAACCTGCTCGGCATGCTGCTCTAGCCAACTCTTGATGCTGCCTATCCGGATCTCGTCAACACTCTTATAATCTAGCTTGAAGCCCAAAAGGTCTTCGACCACATCGTGATGATGCCGCAGAGTATAATCTGGCTCTAAATGCTTACCAGTGCCAGTGGGGATACTTGTGATCGCAACAAAATCACAGAGTCATGATGGCCTCTCCCCAGCTGAAGTGAAAGTGTAGGTGGTGTCCCACCAATAATCCCGCAAAGCCTCAAATATCAACAAATAGCTACGAAAGGGATGGAAAGCCAGCAAGAATATGCCAAAACCGGTCTGCTCCACCAAAAGCTTTGTCTGCGAAGGTAGTGAGTTATAGATAGTAGCTACTTTGTCGCAACTGGCCCGAATTCTAGAAAGGGTTTTGCGTGCCTGGTAAAAAAAAAAGAAAAAAAAGAGAAGGGAAAAATCAGCCTCATCTCAGAAAAGAAAAGAAAAAGGGAGGTAAACTCTTATCTTTCCTATTAACTCATTATGCATGCTATGCCCCATATAATTGCATTAATTATGCAATAGCCATCCTTACTATGCATTATATAAAATAAAATATTTATATCTATCTTGCATTTTTGCATATAAATAAATAAATATATATATATATATATATATATATATGTTGCATATTTGCATGCATTTTGAAAAAAAGGGTATGTTGCATTGTTGCTTGCATTTTATGAAAGAATAATGAATGTTGCATTTGCATTTGCATAGGAAAAAAAAAAGATGAATGAAAAAAAAAATGATAAATAATATATGTGCATATGTTATTTTCCTTTAGCATCTATCATGTGCATTTATCTCCAAGTGTGTGCATATTGCATTTTCAGAATAAAAATATATGTTGCATTTTTGTAGGCATTAAAAAGAAAAATATTTCTGTTGCATTTTGCATATAAAAATATTTGCAGCATGTGCATATATCCGAAAAAATAAATGCAGCATGTGTCCGGATTATATATTGCATGAGCATGCATCATCTAAAAATATCTATAGCACGAGCATGCATCGCAGAGCCAAAATATATCAGTTACATGAAATATGCATCACAGAATCAAATAATGTCAATTGTATAAGTATGCATCACAAAATTAAATAGCATGAATTTCATATTTTTGTTATGCTATAATTGTCAAATTGCATCATTCTAGCATAAATCATGCATGCATAAACATTGAAATCAAGAGCAGGTATACTCCAAAGGTGCCAAAATAACAAGAAATCGGAAGAAAAAAAAATCGAGAAATTCAACCAAATGGGTTAAAGGAAAAAGAAGACTTACAGCCAGATTTTGAAGATTCGAGACGTGGATGTGCCGATCTCGAAGTATATTACTCCAATCGTCCCTTGAATGCCAGTATCTGATGACATTCTGTCTTAGAGGAGAAAGCTCCCGGCGTTCTTCGCCCGATTCCGGGTGCATTGGTGTCTTTCCCTTCCTAGATTTTGAAGAGGAAGCCATCTGGCAAGAAAAATAATTGATTTGGCAAAAGAAAATTGAGAAAAGGCGGAGAAATGAAGAAGAAAGAACTGTCGGCAGTAATGGAGGAAAGGAACTGAAGAAGAAGAAAGGAAAGGAAATGAAGTTGCTGCTTCTGCCTTCATTCCCGTAAGTGATGAAGATAAGGGGTGGAAGTTTCACTTCCCCCCTCCAAAGTTCAATTCAGCACTTAAAACCTCAACTTTGCTCAAATCACGAAATGGCCCTGAAGTCCTAACGGAAAGTTAACAAAGTTAGCTTTGTTAACAAAAAGTGACGGCCATCCATCAAAAATCAAAAGAAAGCTCATATCCCCAGTATGTTAGCCGCAAGAAAGGCAGGAAAAGAAGAAATTGTGCCATTCAGATCCCCAATAAGATGCCTGCAGGAAAAAAAGGAGCAAAAAAAAGAGCAAGGAAAAGAGAAAGAAAGAAAGAGCAAAAAAAAGTAAAAAAAAGAGCAAGGAAAAGAGAAAGAAAAAAAAAGAAGCAAAAAAAGAGCAAGGAAAAGAGAAAGCAAAAAGAAAAAAAAAAGAAAGAGAACAGGAAGCAAAAAGAAGAAAAGAGCAAAAGCAAAAGAAAAGGAAGAGAAAAAAAAGAGGAAAAGGTAAAGTATTTTACCTCTTGCATGCATTATACCTGAGTTGTTGTTGGATCATCTCCTCGAGGGGTGCATACCCCAGGACGTGGAATGATTGGTTGTATCTATCCCACATGAGTTGTTGTTTGATCATCTCCTCGAGGGGTGCATACCCCGGGACGTGGAATGATTGGTTGCATCTATCCCACACGAGTTTGTTTTTGGATCATCTCCTCGAGGGGTGCATACCCCGAGATGTGGAATGATTGGTTGCATCTATCCCACCTGAGTTGTTGTTGGATCATCTCCTCGAGGGGTACATACCCCGGGACGTGGAATGATTGGTTTCATCTATCACACCAGAGTTGTTGTTAGATCATCTCCTCGAGGGCCCGGGACGTGGAATGATCGGTTGTATCTATCCCACCCTAGTTGTTGTTGGATCATTCTCCTTAAGGGGTGCATACCCTGGGACGTGGAAATGATTGGTTTCATCTATCCCACATGTTTATGTTGGATTATCTCCTCGAGAGGTGCATACTCCAGGACGTGGAATAATCAGGGTCCCATCCATCCCACCCAGTGACTGTTGTTGTTTGTTTGCATGAGGTCGAACTACGTTTGGTCTGATTCTTGAGAAAGGGATACACAGGTAGCCAACCTAGTAGGTGTGACCATCAGAGCATTTAATTTGCATATATGCTCTAAAAACCACGATAACCAACTAAACCAACTATGTTTAGGGTATATGAGATTTGAGCCACTGCATCCTAAACTATTGCATCTATAAACTGTCGCATATTGCATTCCTCCCCAATATAATTTCCATGAAATTTGGGAGTCTATTTCTTATCAACGATGTTCGTTTACTCGGTAAGTTTCGGTTTACCCGTAAACTCCATCGTTGAGGGGTTCTGTAGACACCCCAATTTCTGACCCCTGATATGTAACATGGCATAAAATATCAAGACCTGTTAAAAGGACTGACGAATGTCAAGTTACAAGGTTGAAAATGCAAAAGAAAAAGCAGGAAGCATAAACAGTGAAATGCAGGGGGCCTAAGTGGCAAAAAGACGAGAAAAAAGGCCCTGGGCACTACCCATAGGCATCCTAGGCGCAGTGCCCACACTCACAATGGGCGGCGCCCAATAGTGCCCCCAGCACTATACCAGTTAGCCTTTGGTGCAATCTTCTCAGCACACGGTACAAGTCGATGAAGCACAGAAAGTAAAACTTAGCAGCGAAGGAAGCCTCATTCACATCCTATAAATATAGGCCCTCGGTTTGTGAATTCAGAGAGAGAAAAAAAGAGTGAACACACAGTGAGCACACATTTCACAAAGTTTCACCGCACAGTGAGTGATCGTCCTCTCGAGTGAACGACGAAGGAATTTCTTCCTCTAGCCTTGAAGCTCCGCCAAATCTCCCCCAAACACTAAAACTCTCCGGCCAAAGTGAAACCTAGTTACCCTGCTAGGATTCCGCCCTATTCCACTAGTCCAAAAATCCCAAAAAGAGCAATTTCCCTCCCGAATCCAAACGTCAAATCAGCCAAAAGCAAGAAGTTGCTCTGCCCGATTTCTAACGTCAGCAAGCAAACAAAAGCAACAAAAGCAAGCAATTGTGCCGCCTGAATCCCAAGACGAAAAGCAACCCAAAAGGAGCAGTCACTCTACCTGAATCCCCACAACAGCAAAGCAACAGCAAAAAAGACTCCCTCTCCAAAGGACAGAGTGAGCGCACCCTAGAACCTGCGAGAAGCTAGTTGGTACGGGATAAAACCCCCACACTTCAAGAGGTAGGATTATTAAAGTTTTTATTTATAAAAAGTTCTATTTAGACTAGTCCAATGTAAGAAAAATAAGTTGTTATGCTGCATGAAATTATATAGAAAATAGCACTAAAAAGAGCGATTATTATGGCCAAATTTTTATAAATGTATTTGTAACTCCAGGAAGGAGGCTGGTGTAATTTTGCAATAATTTACTTATAAATATACAGTTATATATTTAATGTTTTATTTCAACAATTAGATAAGTATAAAAAAGCATATTTAAGCCAAAAACTATTTTGAGATCGAAAGAGCGAGTTGGGTGCGTAACCCCATCCCACCTCGTAACATAGCCTCCGAACCCTTTGCAAATCTAGTTATTATTTGTTTTTCTTTGTTTTCCTTAAAATAAAGATGGCAAATCTGTTGATTACTTTTTGAGTCCACAATTGAGGCCAAGCGTATTCCTCGCGCTTAAAAGGTTTTGAAACCACCCGTTCTTCACGCAGTGGGGGAAAGGTCGAAAATCGGGGCACTCACAGGTACCTACCTCTTGAAGTGTGTGGGCTTTATCCCGGACCAAACTTCTTTTCCGGTAGGTTTTAGGGTGTGATCACTTTATCTTTCAGGGAGAGGGAGTCTTTTTTTTGTTATGGTTGTTGTCAGATTTTGGGCAGCGTGACTGCTCCTTTTGGTTGTTTTCTCCTCGAGATCCGGGTGGCACAACTGCTTTCTTTTTCTTGCTTTTGTTATCGTCGAATCTGAAATCGGGCAGAGCAACTGCTTGCATCGATTGGATTTGACGTTGGGATTTGGGCAGGGCAACTGTGCTTTTTGGGATTTTGGAACCGGTGAAATAGGGTGGAAACCTAGCAGGGTAACTAGGGTTCACTTTGGCCGGAGTGTTTTAGTATTTATGGGAGGTTTTGGCAGCCTAACAGAGCTTCAAGGTTGGATTGGAAACTAACAGCGTAACTGCTCTACGCCTGTTTCTCTCCATAAAATTATGTTTTTTGGGCAGTGCATTGCCTTCGTATTTATAAGCGGAGATTGGGGATCCTTAACAGCGTAGGAAAAGCCTTATATTATCTCTTGTGCTTTAACGTGTCGTACCTTGCGCTGAAGGAATTACACCAAAAGCAAATTGTACTAGTGAAATGAAGGCTTATGGGTGCTGCCTTATAGCATTCTGGGTGCCGCCTATGGCTGTTGTGGGCGCAGCGCCCACTTTGGCCTACGGCTACTCCCGCTTTGTTTTTTCTTCTATTTTTGGCACTTTCGCCCCCTCCAATTCACTGTTTATTAAATCTTCCATCCCTTTGCACTTATAACCCTGTAACTTGACATCCTTTAGTCCTTTTGACAGGTCTTGATATTTTATGGCATGTCATAAACAAGGGTACGAAATTAGGGTGTCTACAGGGCCCCTCAACGATGGAAATTATGGGTAAACCAAAATTTACCAGTAAACAAACATTGTTGATAAGAAATAGACTCCCTAATTAATTTCTTCCATTGTTGCCGACGAAGACCCTTCCTCATTTCTTCATTATTTTCTCCATTTTTTCACTTATATCAACTGTTTAACTTACCAAATGACTTCCTCCTCAAGATCTAGGAAGGGAAAGGCTCCTGAAGGCTCATAATCGGGCCAAAGACGCCGGGAAATTCTTGGGTTCGGGATAGTTTGGAGAAACTGGCCGACATACATGATTCCTTGTCGATGCAGACGAGGATCTTAATTGAACAAACGGGTCTTACGGAATTTATGTGAACAGCTGGTCACTTTCGTAATTATATGTCCATTCATGAGGTCTAGAGGGAATATTGGTGGGACACCACCCATACTTTCCATTTTAGCTGGTGGGGAAGCTACTTTGACTCCCTGTGACTTTGCTGCCATCACGGGTATTCCTACCGGCATTGGTAAGAATTTGACACCAGATTTCAACCTCCGTCACCAACATGAGGTGGTTGAAGATTTGTTGGGTCTTGTGCCAGATTATAAGAGCTCGGACGAGATCCGCATCCGCAGTGTGAAGAGGTGGCTTGAATAGAATGTTGGGCTTGTTGACGATGATGGTTACGAGGCTGTTACTCGTGTGACCCGAGCATTCCTATTTTTCTTTCTGGGGACGAGCATTTTTTGCAAATTCGTCCACCACTTTGTGGGTGTCCATTCTGGGATGTCTCTGGGACTTGTACCGGGTTTCTGAGTTTGACTGGGGACAGGCGGGCTTAGCCGAGCTCTATTCTTCGATGGACCATTCCAGCTGCAACGAATCCCCCAATCTTAATTGTTTTTCTCCGGCCTGGGAGGTAACTCATTTGACTTATTTCTGCCTCTGGATACTTGCTAGAATATATGCATCATTTATTGATTTTTGCTGTCTCTTTTCTTTTTTGTAGGTCTGGGCCTATTCAATCTTCGATTTCGCTCCTGGTCCACTTAAGAAAAAAATTCACGCACCGCCATTCCTTGCAGAATATCTGAATGTTAACCGGGTGGAGGACGACCGGGATACCTCCAGGCTGCCTACAAAGATGGTACGAGAGAGATTACTAGCTCTCGTATAGACATGGTGAGTCTTTCTCCTTAGAGGGGCTTGACTGAGTTTTATCTGACTTCTTTGGAAATGAGCAACCGCTGCATCCTGATGGTGTCCATTATGCATGACTCTTTGTATATGCCAGCGGGTAAATAGGCAACATTATCTTTTCCCTGTTGGCCCAGTGACACCACCAGCGCCACCAACATGGGTGATCGTTCTGGATTTCATGCCTAACTGATATCAATGCTTGGTGAGGTATATTGTCCCTCCTTAGGTTTTTCCTGCCATGCCTTATGCTGAGTTTCTGAGGATGGTGCTTCACCTCATCCCGGCAACAGCTAGACGTGCATCGGATGTCGTAGATAAGCCTAGGCCTTCACTTTTTGTTCCTGATGCTCAAGCTGATTACTTTGTGCCTGCCGGGAATTTTTCCACCTTTCGATACTCTCGTGGGGGAAGAAATGTTGAGGAGGCTTTGCCTAACGTCGATATCCCGGAGACGTACCAGATTCCTGAGAGGGCCCGTGCGGTATACACTATCTTTTCATTTTTGCTTTCCCTCAGACTTGTCATTATTATTTTTCTGATATCTCCCTTTTTTCAGATGGATGTCTCATCCTATCGCAAGGTGGTGAAAGGCATTTTTTGACCTTGCCAAACTGTACCAACGGGCGATAGATTAGTTTTCTTGCCTGGGCAATGATACTGTGAGCTGAGCCAGGCGCCAAGATTATGATGATGATGAAGCTAGCAGATCGGGTCATACCAGGGCGAGAGGACGAGAGTATAGGGTTAGTGGAACCGGCCCTCGGGTCATGGGCGGAGGCTTAGAGAGGAGCAAATCATCACGAGCCCAGTAGCCTTTTTATTGTATTTTATTCACTAATTGTAATTACTTGTACTATAATTTTATTTAATGCAATGTATTTTATTCTATGACGCATAATTATTTAATTTTATTCTAGCGATGCCTAAATAAAAGAAAATGTACCATTTACCTATCATAAAGATACACTGTACTTAGGAATGATGGTTTGTGGATTTGGAGGATACACTTTCGGTTTTTATTGGGTTGCCGATGCTCTGTGGGGAAAGGATTGTAGTCGCCTCCTTCTGTGCTTGATACATTTTCCACTGAGACTCGTGAATGCTACACATAGCCTCGTAGATTCTACACATCCCGTGGCCAGACATGGGCCGAAATTCGCAAAGAGAGGGAGCAGCCGGGGTATGACCAGGATACCATGAAGTTTTGGAATCCATTTAGGAGCAGCCTAAGGCAGAAATGGGCACTGTCCTAGGTCCTTTTGGGTGCGGCGCCCATAAATAGAGGTGGGGGTGCCCAGAAATCTTTTCCAGGTTCTCCTGTTTGGTCATGTTTGTTCACTGTTGGTGCACTGTTTCAGTGTCGGCCGTTTTCCTTCATTTTTCACTATAAAAGAGGGGTTGGGGCAGCATCACTCTTCACACAATCGCTCTTTCTCTTATCTCTTCTCTATAAACAGATCCAGTCTAAGTTGTTTCGGTCTCTTCCAAGCAATCACATCAATAGACCCATTGTACTCAAGAGTTCTCTTTCTTTGGGCCTTTTTTTCCCAACTTTCCTTTGTCAAACCATATATAAATCTTGTCTTATCAAATTGGGTGATCCAATTAACATATTTCTGGATATCGATCTATACGAGACCTCCCTTAATTATTGGATACTTTTTTTGGGAGAAGAAGAGAGAGAGTGGTTTGATCATGTGTACGGCTTCTGCTGTGTTCTTTCATGGCGGGGCCTCCATATAAAGTGGGAGATGCTGAGGTCAGCATCTAGGTTTTCGTCCATTCCTTTCCATCTGCTCAACTTTTCTCTGAACGAGATGTGCCTTACTTTCGAAGAATTTTGTGCCATGGTAGGCATGCCAACCATCAGACCAATCGTTGTTCCATTTCTGCGGAGACGTCCCTTTATGGAAATAAGGGAACTTTTCGGTTCAAGCCGAGATGGAACTCTAAATTTTTACACCGGGGTTAGTTTTGACTTGACCGTCCTCCCCACATTCTATTTTGACTACAGGGATGAGTCAATATATTCTCGGCGCAGGTTGGCTGCTCTTTTCTTGTGTATGCTGGGGAGATTTTTCTTGGTGGGCCAACCCAGAATTATCGATGCTCGGGTGGTTGACTTGGTGCTGCAAGCTCGGGAGCACCGGGTAAATATTTTCCATGTCATCTTGGTTGAGACTTTATTTGACCTAGATGCTTATGCTACTAGTGAGGAGACTTTTCCCTTTGGCAGCCCTATTTTGATACATATGTGGCTGGAGGAACATTTTAATCAAGTCATGTCTCCTGAGCTTGTCGGAGGAATGTATGCATCTACGGGTTATGGGTCCCGCGGCCATTATCGCAATAACCTCTTGACTAAGCGCCACTAGATAGAACATTTTCTGCATATTGGCTCTCTCGATATCGTTTGGATCATAAGTCACTGGCGGATCCGAAGTTTTTTCTTGTTTACTGAGCTTACGCTCAAGTCATTCTGGCCAGTCTCCGGTAGACCACCTTCTATCTGCCCTACCGGATTCTCCATCAATTTGGTAGAGAGCAGGTTATTCCAGATGAGAACCTTCCTCTGATGGACATGCTGCTAATTGAGGTGAATGTGGGTTCTCTCATCTGGGACATGTGGGGAATAGATTACCCTTTGCGGGCCTCAGCCAATACTTTTTCTGAGAACATGCTTCTATCCCATGAATATTTGTCATGGATACTTTTGGCTGCTGAGGAGCATTCTCGCATTATCAGGTGTATGCTCAGGAGAATCTTGTCCATGCGGGTCACAAGTGGCATAGTTGCCCGACTTATGGAGATTGGCGAGGACCTGGAGAGTTCTGGTTTGGTGGTCCTTCAAGCGTTACAAGAGGAATTCCAATGGGTATATGGTCTTGGAGCCCAGATGGCACATGCTCCTGATGAGGCAGGGCCAAGAAATGCTCCTCCCAGATTAAGCAATGCAGGATAGTAGAGTAATGCCGGACGGAATGATGGAGCAGGCCCAAGTAATGCTGGCGGGCGGAGTAATGCCCAACGCGGCGATGGTGGTGGCCCAAGCAACCATGTTGTTCAAGACAATGAGGAAGTTGATGATGAGGATGAGTAAACTTTAGAAGGTTCTCATCCAAGTAATGTTGGGGCATCCTCTACACCTCGTAGAAGCATATGGTCTCGGCTAGGACGTCGCATACGTTGAGGGACCCGTTCCAGAATTGCTAGGAGATTGATAAGGTTTTGAGTGTTTGGGGTGTGTAGGCAATAGTATAGGGGCTTGTAATAATATGATTATCTAAATGTCTAGGACGCGTATTCCTTAGTTGCACCGATGGAACTTTATATATTTATGTTTTGATTTATTATCAGCTCTGTAGTGGTTTTCTCTTTGTCAGTCAAGCACGAGATGTAACACCATAACAAATCTTCCTTATGCTTCCATACATGTTTGATACATGTTCGACCGGACCCGAAGGCTGCCTACATTCTTCATTTCTGAGGCTCAGGTCGACGTAGTTCTTCCCCTAAGGGAAGATTTTTTTTTTTTGTGGGTGGCCTGTTGTCTGTTGAAAGTTGCAGACTTGTCTGCTGTAGATCATATGTCGGAGACTATTCTCTCTTCTTCTCCTGAATTTTCTTTTTTGTTGTGCTCTACCTTTTTCCTAGACCACTCTTTCGGGTTTTCAATCTAGCGAGCCCTTATATCTCCTTGTGTATTCTTTTTTCGGGTGCTCTAACTTTTGCCTAGACCGCCCTTTCGAGTTTTCAATCTAGCGAGCTAAAGAGAGAGACAGTAACGTGGTCAATTAAGGACATCTTGACCTATGCATAGTATCTCTTGAGCTTGTCTGTGTTGAAGGGCTGAACGAGATCTTCCCCATCCTGATTAGTGAGGAAAACTGCGCCTCCTGACTGTATATGTTTGACAATGTAAGGTCCCATCCATGGAAACTTTCATTTTCCCCTACTGTCGACATAATTAAGGGGTTTTTCACGAAGTACCAAATCTCCTACTTGGATACTATGGCCTTTGACTTTTTTGTTAAATGTTCGGGCTATTCGTTTTTGGTATGCTCGAGTGTGCTCTAAGGCTAGTAATCTCCATTCATCTAATAGAGCTAACTCATCGTAGAGCTGTTTGACCCACCCAGCCTCAACTATATCTGCTTCCATCATTACTCTCAATGATGGGACCTCAATCTCAATAGGCAGTACTCCTTCCATGCCATAGGCTAAAGAATATGGCATAGCCCCAGTAGGTGTGCAAACTGATGTGCGATAGCCCTAGAGTGCTAATGGTAATTTTTCTGGCCAGTCCCTTCCTGTTTCAACCATTTTTCAGATGATGTTTTCTAATGTTTTGTTAGCTGCTTCGACAGCACCATTGGCCTATGGTCAGTGTAGGGAGGACTTTTGTCTTTCCACTTTGAATTGATCGAGCAGTCGGTTTACTTCTCCCTCGAAGTGTGTGCCATTATCAGAGATCATTTCAAAAGGTACTCCGTATCGATATATGATGTTTGTCTTGATAAATTCGGACACTTTCTTGGCATTCAACACTTTGTAGGAAGCAACTTTTACACATTTTGTGAAGTAATCGACAGCTACTAGGACATACTCATGGCTATTTGAACCTTTTGGGTAAACCTGACATATGACGTTGATTCCCCATGTTGAGAAGGGCCAGGAGCTGTGGAGTTGTACAATACATGCGGGGGAACGTGCTGCAGATTGGCGAAGTGTTGGCATTTGTCACAGTGACGCACCATCCGAATACAATCAGTTTCTGGCCTACTCAAATAGTACCCTTGTCTAATTACTTTCTTTGAAAACATATGCCTATTCATGTGTGGCCCACAAGTACCACCATGCAGTTTGTCCATGACTCGTTCTGCTTTGGCCTGATCTATGCATAACGGATTTAACCCTTGGTAATGCCTTTTATATAGACTACCTCCGCTGATCACAAATTGCGATGCCCATCTTCGTAGGGAGACCTTTCCTCTATTATCTAAGTTTGTTGGATGGACTCCTTTCTGAAGTAAGTTCAAAATGTCTAAGTACCAGGGCTCATTGTCTTTGTCAAGAGTTGCATTAATTGTGAAGCAGTAGGCATGAGCTATTTCTTCCCAACTACAAATGGCTGAACATTGATCTATGTGGGAACTTTGACCAACGAAGCTAATATTGCTAAAGCATCGGCAAATTGATTTCTATCTCGCGGCCAAAAATGGAACGAGATATCATCAAACTCTTTTGCTAAAGTTGTCAATCGAACATGATATAACTGTAGTCGGGGATCTTGTGTTTTCAATAATATAGACCAGCGATGCAAGCTTCATACTCGGCAGTATTATTTGAACATTCAAACTCCAATCTTATGGCTAAAGGAGTATGAGAATCTACTGGATCAATTAGCATGATTCCTATGCCGAAACCTCGTTTGTTGGCAGCTCTATCAAAGAACATCTATCATTTGGTGTCATAATCTGTAATTTCTAGGACACCCTCAACTGTGAAACTTGGTTCTGAAGCATCTTCTGATTCTAATGGTAAATCAGCTAGATGGTCTGCAATCACACTTCTTTTGATAGATTTGTGTGTGATGTATGTGATGTCAAATTCATTGAGTAAGAATGACCATTTAGCCAACCGGTTGGAGTGCAATGGCTTTCCAAAGATGTATTTCAGTGGGTCCATTCTGGAGATCACTTTAATGGACCGAGCTTGCAAGTAGGTCTTGAGCCTCTGTGTTATCCAGACTAAACCAGTACAACTTTTCTCTAAGGCCGAGTAATTCAGCTCACTTCCTTGTAGCTTCCTACTTATGAAATAAATGACATTCTCAATGTAGGAATCTTCTTTTTCTTATGCGAGCATAGCCCCTACTGCAATGTCTGTGACAGTTAGGTAAAGGAGGAGAGGTTTGTGAGTATGGGGAAGAGCTAGCACTGGTGGCCTAACAAGGTAGTCTTCGACTTTTTCAAAAGCGAGCTGACATTCTTCATCCCAAATCCAGTCAGTGTCCTTTTTCAGGAGCTTGAATAGTGGCTCACACATGGATGTCAGCTGCCTGATGAAGCGACTAATGTATTGTAATCGGCCCAAGAAACCCTTAACCTATGTTGGAGTCCTTGGTTGTGGCACGTCTATGATAGCTTTCACTTTAGCAGGTTTTATTTCAATACCTTGCTCAGTTATCATAAACCCTAGGACTTTGCCTTTAGTAACTCCGAATGTGCTTTTTGTCGGGTTGAGCTTCATTTCAAAGGTTTTTGACATGAGCACCATTTGTATCATCAGAATGCGCAATCATATCGTCCAAATACACTTCGACCTCTTTTATGTATCATGTCGTGGAAGAGAGTAGTGGCATCTCTTTGGTATGTACCCCCAGCATTTTTCAATCCAAATGGCATGACAGTGTAGCAATATGTTCCCCAGGGGGTGATGAATGAAGTTTTTTCCTGATCCTCTACTACCATTTTGATTTGGTTGTATTCCAGCATGTCGTCTACAAAGGATCTTAATTTGTGAAAAGCCACAGCATCTACCACAATGTTAATGCTAGATAGAGGGAAGTTGTCTTTGGGCGATGCTTTGTTGAGGTCGCGGAAGTCTACGTAGATCCGAACCTTTCCATTAGGTTTCGGCACAGTCACTATGTTTGACAGCCAAATTGGATATTCAACTACCCGGATAAACTTGACATGTAGCTGCTTCATGATTTCTTCTTTCACTTTTAGTGACCATTTCGGCCAAATTCTGCGGAGTTTCCGCTTAACTGGCCTAGCATCTGAGTATGTAGGAATTCGGGGCTATATGATTGTTGGATCCAACCCAGGCATGTCTTCGTAAGACGATGCAAAGGCATCTGCAAACTCTCTGAGTAGACTGATCAATGCTGCTCTTTCTGACCCCTGCAGATAACTGTCGATTATGACCTCTTTAATCTCACTGTTCAGCCCCAGAATGATAACATACGAGTCTTCCTCTGACGCTGCTGATCGGTGCTTTTCTCGTTGCTCGACTGACTTTGCGAGCTCAATTAGGTATTCTTTATCTTTTGGGTCCATTTTGTTAAACGACTCATTATTTATGTTAGTTGATTCGTCTCTTAACGTAGGTGCAACCAAGGAATACGTGAAGACATTGAGACTTTCATTATTAATTTCAGGGTTTACAGGGTCGGTTATATTATTGAGGTCCTGGGGTTTGAGGTCCTTAATTTCAGGGAGCGGGCTGGTAGGTGACCAGTCCATGGGGAAAAAGGAAACAGGGGGAAGGGTGTATCCGAAACGGTCCACCATGTATGTCGTTGTTAGGAGCAGTCCAGCCATTGTATACCAATTTCGCAACGGGTTATTAGCAATAGCCTCAAATTCTGCCGGGAGCTCTTCATAGCTAGTTTCTCCGTCAATCATACCCAGGAAACTATCCCCCATGAAATCATCACCGAATAAAGCCAAGGCATAGTCATCTTGATCTATGGTCCAGGTGTTTTCAACTATTATAGTTTTGTAAGCGGTGCTGCGGGGCTCCAAAATGACTTTTTCATTTCATTGGTGGCGAGACTGACATCTTCGAATTTCTCCCAACCAGGGCGTCTTTTCCCACTTTGGTCTATCCAAGGTTCTGGGAACATGAGATAGGCATCCGTTTCTCCTTTCCTTACAAAATACCCATTCAGAGTTTTTTTATATGGTTGTAAAGGAGGATCCTTGTAAGGCCGCTTTTCACGTTCTACTTTATTCTTTTCATGCTTTTGTCTCATGACCGCAGCTAATTCGACTGGTGTAGGTTTGTATCCTAAACCAAATGGAGGAGTACATTCTTTGAGTTCATCCTGGACTAAATTCATAAGCCCTTGTTGATTTCTGCCAAGACCTAGACCAGGCATGTAGTTCATTTTTCAAAGCATGTTTAATGGGACCATATCTCCGAAGACTGCGGTTTTCTTTCCAGCGATGTCAATCTCTCGCCCACATTCAATTTCGTTGACTCTAGCCTGAAGGATGACTTCAAAACCACTTAAAAAGATACCCGTGTCATCATGCTCTATCTCAAGGATCGAGATATCCCCCACTTTCTTTGTTTTCCACAATCTTATCAGCGAGTATGATCAATATGTGGTCATCGTGGATGAACTTGACACGTTGGTGCAGTGAAGAAGCTACCCCTTTCACTCCATGGATCCAAGAACGTCCCAGTAAAAAACTGAAAGTGGCAGGAATATCTAGGACCTGAAATTCAACTGGCATAGTCAGTGGCCCAATTGTCCTCATCAGAGTTACCACCCCTAGGACACATCGACTTATGTTGTCATATGCCCTTACTGTCTGTGATGAAGGAGTCAATTATGAGATTTTTGTCCCTAATTTTGCTAATGTGTTTGTGGGACATACATTCAGAGAGAGTCGTTGTCTATCAGAAACCGAGGAACCCTTTTTTCCATGACCCCTACAGTGATGTGAAGAGCGTCAATGTGGTTGGTTCCTTCCTTTGGCAGATCCAAATCAGTGAACATAATCGCATTCCCAAAGTGTATGTTTCCGATCATTTGGGTTAGCTCGCTTGGAGATGTTTCAATAAGGATAACTGCATGACTCAAGGATTTAGCCAATGTGTCACGATGACTCTTGGAAGCACATAATAAGCCCCAGATGGATATGTTGGCTTGGGTTTTCTTCATCTGAGCTAACAGGGTATCTTCCATACTTTTAGCCCCAGTGTCAACTTCTTTATTTTTCGGAGTGGTCACCACTTTCCTGGTTTGGTTGATATGCCCGACCAGATCTAGTAAGATGACTGACATCCCCACCAATCCAACTGGTTTTTTTAATGTTGCTCATAGTTTGATTGCTGCCTTAAATAGTGTCCCAAGAGAGCATGTTGCAGCTAAACTCTTTTCCTTGTAGAGAGAGAGGAACAACGATATAAGGCAATGGCTTTTCATTCCTTTCAAACTCAGTGGGTAGACAATTTTCTTTATTGACCTCAATCATGTTGATTTGAGGTAGTGGGTTATTGACTATATTGGGCCTGGGATGAGGTTTCTCGATAACTTTATCATCGATCAGATCTTGGATTACACCCTTGAGTTGGTAGCACTTATCGGTGGGATGACCACTGCAACGATGATATTCACAATACTGGGTATGATTCCATGAGTTAGATAGGGGATTCGGCGGCCTGTAGTTTTCCAATGGCTTTAGTACTCCTTGTGCCATCAGCCTTTGCAATATCAGTGATTGGGGAGCTTGCAATTCATCAAAATGCCTATTTCCCTTGTTTGGTCCCCTGAAGTTTCTGTTTGGACCATTATTTCCACCAATTGTATTGATGGATCTATCTGCTCCATAAGACTATGGTACAGTGCTGTAGTTTTGGGTAGGGAAACTGGTTGGTGGCATTGTTGGTATATTTCCTACCATGTGGACAGCTGATCCTGATGTTGCTGCTTTTCCCTTTGAGTAGCAAAATGAGCTAGGAGGTGTATCGACTTTTAAATGTCCAGTGTGTAAGTCTTCGTCGATACGAATTCCTACTTCCACTATTTCACTGAAGTTGCCATAAGGGAGATACCTCGTGTGTTCCAGGTAAATGGGTTGGAGATTTTTTATGAACGTCCTGGCTGATTCAGCTAGATCGGGCCTGTCCAATATTTGGGCTATGTTTCTTTTCCACATGGCTGCAAAATCTGCACAGGTTTCCTTTTCCCTTTGGGTGCATGCCTCAAGTTCCCTTTTATTTTTAGTGCTACTGTTGTCTTTGTATCTCTTTGGGAACTCCTCAGCTATTTGATCCCAAGTACCCATAGTACTATTGTCTGCTAACATTAACCATTTCTTAGATGCCCCTATCAAAGTGAGATGGAAATTGGAGGCCATCGCTTCGAAACTAGCTCCCCTTGACTGCATATCGGTAGAGTATGATTTTAAGTGGGAGATAGGGCATCCAGTCTCATCAAATTTCTCTATGTCAGGCATTTTAAATTTTGAGGGCAGCATAGCTGAGGGTTGTAGCGTCAATGATCGTGTAGAAAAACTCCCCTTTGTTCAGAACCTTGAGCATCATTCCTTTGAGGTTCTTAATATCTGCCTCTACTTTTGTGGGAGGTGGTGATAGGACATGGTATATATTCTTGGGATTGGCGGCAACTGGGTTCATTCCTGGGATTTGCTGAGGTATTTGGTAAAGGTTTTGAGGAGGTGGGATATTTGCAGTTTCTGCCTGACGACCAGGATGATTAAATGGTAGATAGGCCGTCACCTGTCCTGGCTGGGTATAACTTCTAGGGTCCATATGTGGGATGTTTTGGAGTGGATTGGTGATGGGAAATGGAAGGCCACTTGGATTTTGGGGTATATTGGTGTTTGAGAAAGGATATGGTGGGTTTGGTAGGAAAGGGTTGAAATTTTGGTAGTAAGTATTTGGTGGGAAATTGGTGGTTGGGATGCTGGTGATTGGTGGAGGGTTAGTCTTTGGCTGAGGGTTTGGGTTTAGAGGAGTATGCGAAGTTGATGCTTTATGAGGTGTTGCAGGAAAAGTGCTTCCCTCAACATTGGGTCTTGGGTTTTGCATGACGTTTGTTATATGGCCCAATAGGTGATCGGTATGTGCACCCAAATTTTGGTCTAACCACTATTGCGTAGCCGTAGTAGGAGCGTACCCTGGAGCCCCTGTCTCAGCACTCACAATAGTCTGTTCATTCTCAACGGCCATTTTACCCAAATTTGTACCCTCTGAACTTATTCTTATACTCTTTGACCTGACCTCTATGCATGTATCCCATATCAAACAACCGGTGCTATCTCTTCCTTTCCAAATTCGAGCCAGGTTTCTGAGGAAAAGGGTTGAAGGTATCAGAAGGGAAGGTTCCATGATTTTTGTTTAACTACAGTGTGCTTTTATAATTAACTTATTTGTTTTTCCTAAAATTGATCGGACAAGCACATGCTTTGTTTTGACAGACTAGGACATTTCCTGGAATAATGGATTCTTTCTCCAGAGTATAGAACCTTCGTATTCCACCTGACTTTCGACTTCCCAAGATTTGACAGATCTCAGGCGAAAGGTCTATATTCTTTTCGGGATCTACCATTCGAATGGTTTAGGACAAATACCATAAAACTTATTGATCAGCCTCTGTGCATATATCTTTATTCATTTACATATATCTTTGCAACAGGGATTGGCCATTAATTTCGAGGTATAAAAATCGATCGGTCCATGAAGTGTCCTAATATATATATATATATATATATATATATATATATATATATATATATATATATGCTTTTAACATTGGCTGATGCAGGGCTAGGCTGGCTTCACCATGTTGGCCCCTCAGTAAGGGGCGCAGGATGTGATAATTTCGGCTTAAGTTCTCCGTAGCCTCTCTTTCGAGATCATGGATACACGGGCGTGTTTATCGGGCTAAAGGGTAACAGTCGAAATATCTCTACATGAGTGCACGTGTGTGAGTTATCTAAAAAACAGTAAAGTTTTTGTTCTTTTTGCAGGTATAAAGCAGTAATAAATTATGGTGTGTCTTTTTATTCATTTGTTGATTTTCTCGGCTCATTAGTTTGAATCCCCGAAAGGACGGCACGAGCGAGCGTGACGGTCATTCAGATCAATAAATAGAAAGAAAAGTGGGGAAAGTATTTGTTCCTATTAATTACATTTGGTCCTAATCCCTAAAATAAAATGACAGAATAAAAGAATATTTACATATCCATCAAGAATAATATAATAGCATAATAAAACAATATAAAGCAAAAATTGCTCCAGTTTTTTTTATTTTTTTATCTTTTCGGGTTACACTTGTACCCAAAATGAAGCTGCTGCAAGATTTCAAGGTTATAAGCACATATATACACAGATATATAAAAATGCAATATTTAAATTGTTTAATAAATATAACGAATATATTTAGCCAAAAATCCAAAAGATAAACTTTTTTATATACATAGAAAAAAACAAATTGAGTCTAGCCCTCCATTTTTATTTTATTATAAAAATAAAAACAACGTCTCCAGCAGAGTCGCCACTGTGAGTGCCCCGTTTTCAACCGGATCCACACCACATGGAAGGCGGGGTTGTTTCTAAACTTTTCAAAAGTGTGTGGAATACGCTCGGCCTCAATTATGGACTCAAAATATAAATAACAGAGTCATCATCTTTATTTTAAGGATAAACAAAGAAAAACAAGATATATCAGATCTATAAAGGGTTCGGAGACTAAGTTACGATTTGGGAAGGAGTTAGGCACCCAACTCGCCCTTTCGGATTCAAAATAGGTTTTTTCTTTGCTAAATATTACTCCCTCCGTCCCTAAATTATCGTCCTCCTTTCCTTTTTCGTCCGTCCCAAAATAATTGTCCACTTTGAAACTTACCTTTTTAGAACATCACTTTTACCACTTTACCCTTACTTTTTCACTCTACTTTAATTATGGGCCACATATACATGGACATTAAAGGAAACTACACATTAAACTAATATAAATAATCAAGTCAATTACTTTTTCTTAAACTGTGCGCCGGGTCAACCCAGACGATTATTTAGGGACGGAGGGAGTATCTTTTTATAAACTTAACAATTTAAATAAAGAATTTAAAAATATAAATGTATATATAATAAAAGAAATAAAGAAACTTACAGCAGCCTCATTTTAGAGTTGCAAATAATACTTAAATATTAGCCTCTAAAAATAGCTTATTTTAGTGTTATCTATACCCGAAATTTGAGCATTATTACGACTTATTTCATGATATATTATTATTTTGAATAGCACTATTTTAAAGACAAACTAATAAATACTTTAGGATACCTACCTTTTGAAGCTTGTGAGCTTTATCCTGGACCAAACTTCTTTCCTGGTAGGTTTTAGGGTGTGCTCGCTCTGTCCTACAGGGAGAGGGAGTCTTCCTTTTGTTGTGGTTGTTGTCGGATTTCGGACAGCGTAACTGCTCCTTTGGGTTGTTTTCGACTCGGGATCCGGGCGGTGACACAACTGCTTGCTTTTGCTTGCTTTCGTTGTCGTCGAGTCTGAAATTGGGCAGAGCAACAGCTTGCATCAGTTGGATTTGACGTCTGGATTCGGGCAGGACAACTGTTCTTTTCGGCATTTTAGAACCGGTGAAATAGGGCGAAAACCTTGTATGGTAACTAAGGTTCAGTTTGGCCGGAGTGTTTTAGTGTTTAGGGGAGGTTTTGGCAGTCTAATGGAGCTTCGAGGTTGGATTGTAAACTAATAGCATAACTACTCTTCGCCTGTTTCTCTCTGTAAAATTCTGTTTTTTGGGCAGTGCACTGCTTCTGCATTTATAGGCAAAGATTGGGGATCCTTAACAGCGAAGGAAAAGCTTGATATTATCTTTCGTGTTTTAATGTGTTGTACCTTGCACTGCAGGAATTGCACCAAAAACAAATTGCACCAGTGAAATGAAGGCTTGTGGGCGCTGCCTTATAGCATTATGGGCTTCGCCTGTGGCTGTTGTGGGCCCAGCGCCCACTTTTGCCTACGGCTGCTTCTACTTTGTTTTTTCTTCTGTTTTTGGCACTTTCGCCCCCTGCAATTCACTATTTGTTAAATCTACCGTCCCTTTGCACTTTTAACCATGTAACTTGACATCCATTAGTTCTTTTGATTGGTCTTGATATTTTATAATAACAACTATTTTATGATAATTTAACATTTAAAGTGTGGTAGCCATTGTTTAAACATGCTAATAACTATTTTCATATTTTTTAGACATTTAAATAAATAAAGCTTTATTTAATATATTAAACAAAGAAAATATTATGTTTTGGTTACTTTTAAAATATAAATTAACATAAACTAATTACTGTATTATTTACAGATAATATTTATAATAATAATAGTATAATTTATATCTACAATTATTCTTTTTTAATTAACTGTGGGACAGGATAATGGGTCGGTACCTACCTCTCGTAGCGTGAGTATCTGATCCCGGTACACCTAGGCTTAGGCGATTAACGAGTGCTTCCACTATCTCCTTGAAAGAGAAAGTCTTTTGTTGTTGTTGTTGTTGTTGTTGTTGTTGTTGTTGTATCTTCGTCGTATCTTCGTTGTATCTCCATTGTATCCGGGCAGCGTAACCGCAGTATTTGGCTTTTTAGATCGGCTCGCGGGGGCGAGGACTTGAAGAGGCTCGCTTGCTCGGGCAAGGGATGAGGCTTCCAAGGAGTCAAGAGGCCGGAGGTCGAAGGCTCAAGGGCTCTCTTGCAGAAGGCAAGGGAGGAGGAGGCTGGGAGCCTTGATCACTTACGGAGAAGGCAAGGGAGAGAGGAAGAAGATAGAAGCCTGAAAAAAGTCTTGGTGTGTCTGAAATGAGGTGCTGGAGCTCTCTATTTATAGGCTGAAATTAGGCCAGGCAACCGGTGAAGCTGGGCTTGGAGGGGTAGTATTCTGCGCAGAGGAGATCGACCATGCAACGTAGTCAGTGCAGAAACTAGGGAAGGAAGAAACAATACGGGGCGCAACACATGCAGTTCTGGGCACCGCGCCCCGACTTGTTTTCCCTTTACAATTTCTTTCATTTTCATTCTTCCCCCTGGTTTGTCATTTTTTATCTTTTGCGTTTTGGCCCCCTGAAATATTAGTAAAGGTAACGTTCGTTAGTCCAATTGTATAAAATATATTTTTAGGATGTTATAATGTGGGGGTACGAAATTGAGGTTTCTACAGCTATCAATGTCGGCGCGCCACGTGGACAACCCTTTCTTCCGCCGACCTGCGAGTTTTGAAGTGGATCAGGGTTTGACCCGCGGGTTTTACGCTCGTCCGCCCAGTTTCATTTCAACCCTTTTCTCTCTTACATTTTGACTAATTTTCTTGATGGGTAACCCGCGGCCTTTTTTGATGGGTTGCCAGCTCCAGCAGCCTCATTTTTTCTCTTTTTTTGGGACTTCATCTTACGAAGTAAGGATTTGTAAGACGGTTTTACACAAGTTTTTATCATTTTTCCTCGGTTGCCAAACTATTTCATTTGAATTTAACATAGTAAAATAGTTGTAGTGTGTGCCCATTCAATCGCTTAAAGGACCACGTATTCATATTGAGATAGATACATCCGAAAAAGTCACTTTTGTGGGTGAAAAGACTACGATACCTTTATGAGCAAGAGATGCGCTACGGAACACTCACTCAAATGTATCGTGCTGCATCAATTTTTGCAACGTGATGCATCAATGTAAATTACGTATTTTTGCACCACAATGCATCAATTTAATTAATTACCTAATCCATTTTTGCATCACGATGCATCAATTTTTGAACCACAATGCATCAGTTTCAATAACCTAATCCAATTTTGCATCGAGCTGCATCAATTTTAATCACATAATCCAACTTTGCATCGCACTAAAAAAATTGATGCATCGTGCTGCAAAATCATAATGAACCAGACCTTCAAGTTTTTCACTTTCTTCTTCATTCTTCTCCGTCGTAAGCCTTCTTCTTCCTCCTCATCTACCTTTGTCCCTATTGCAAAATCTTCCAAAAGTTCATTACAATTTTGTACTTAATGAATCAAAAACATTTTTTATCTTCCGGGGCCGTTGCCCTCAAACCACGAAGGGGCGCTGCCCCCTCGACCCCCACGACCTGATCGGGTAGGTCAATCCTTGTTTCGTTGCGCAACAATCGTGATTTTCAAACTCCAAAGTGTTGGCCAGAGCTGTGGAAGAAGACGATCTGGGTATTTTAGAAATAATTTTTCGAAAATAGACTTTAGCAGTTAAAAAAAGAACAGTGGACTGTAGTGAAAAAATGTTTGGGAAAAAGTACTAGCTAACAATTTTCCGAACAATTATGCACAGGGCCGTTCATAGGCTAGGGCGAGGTGAGTGACCTTCGCCTTTAATTTTTTGGGGCCCAAATTTATATATGTATATTATTTTATTATTATTATTTAAATAACAAAAAGAAATTGGCAAGGTCTGAGACATACGCCATGAGCGGAGGGTCTCGGGAGTCAAGAAGATGGAGGGTTGAGCGATTCATCCGCTTCTTTGATTGGAATTATGGCTTTGTGAACGACAAAATCATTAATAGCCTAAAAAGATAAAATCCTTCATGTTCTTTACGAACCAAGTGCGCTAAACATTTCTATTAGTCCTAGCCTTCCCTCTGGGATTAGATAAAAAGGAAGACTAAGCGAGACATAACTAATCCCTCAAAGACCCGTCTATCCGGATAAAAAAGAGGAGAAATCATTAATAGACTGATAGTTATACACCAAAATCAATTATTTATTCTTAGCAGATCAACCAAGACGTTTGTTAGAAATAATATACATGGAATGTATATACAAATTACAGAATAAAGGAAACAATCGAAATTGTTATTACTTAAAAGTGTGTGTTGGACTTGAAGTCTGCTGGTTTTCTAAGCTTCCTTGAAGTCTGCTGGCGCAGTAAATTTATAAAGGTCTACTGGTGTTCTGAGCCTTGCAAAGTCTACTGGTAAGCCTTGTGAAGTCTGCTGTTGCTTCACACCAAGTCTGTTGGTGGGCGAACGGAGTCTACCTGTAGAACTGAAGTCTACCTAAGAAGCAAATCTGAAGTCTGTTTTTCTGAGGCCTGTGTCAAACACAGTTTCCCTAAAACAGATTCGTCCCTTCTCCGTAAGTGCTTGGAAGCTACAAAGGACGTCTGTCTCCTAGGATACAACGAAGACACTAGCAAATCTATGCACTTAAGATTTCTAGCAAACTAAACTTGTGTCAGTAGTATATCACCAATACGAAAACGGGAGGCCAAAGAATTACACTCAACGAAATGCATAATGCAGAAGAGGAATTAAGATTGTCTAAAATGTGTCTCAATTGTGGAAAACTGATCTCTTTATATAGGTCTGAATCATAAACGTTTTGATTACACAATTAATCAATCGTTTTCAATCACCCATAATGAGACCCAATAAAGTGTGTCATGAAAACAAATTAAATCTACTAATGAACGTTGGAGTTATGGAAACCAAAAGAATAATTAACAAAATGTGGATTTGTATGAGTTGGCAAATTTGGTCTGACAGTCGTGTCCGCACTCGTACATCAGAACGGTATCCCGAATGCTAAATTGGACCATGATTTGCAGCACCCCCCGAGGGAGAGAGAGTCGCTACTCTACACAAGTTTATCCTTACCACATAACGCACTTGTATATAAATCACTCAAGCTTTTGTTAATTTTCCAATGTGCGATAAACCAACTTCCAACACCACATTTTAATCATCCATAACCAAACACCAAATTAGGTAAATAAATATATGATTTTGATGTTCTCACGAAGTAGAACACGTTTCCACAATTATCCATGTTATTACACAAATGACACAAAGAAATTTGTGCCTCAAATTGCACAATTTCATTCACACTATTCAATTTGTCCAACAATGTTTCCAACAAACTATCACCACTCAGTCATGCACTAACGATTTCTCTCTCTTGGTCTTTTCCTCGTCATTGATTTCCTCGGACTTTAATTCCTTCATTCGATGTATTTATTGAGATTTGTAAATAAAAAAAATAGCACATAATGTTTTTTTAAATGCATTAAGAAGTATATTTTGAATTATCAAAAGTTTGTGTTATACTGTTCACATGTGCTTTTATTATCATTTCATTGGGACACTTATTCGTTGCTTCACCATGGCATATAAAATGTCAAGAACGACCCTAATTATGCATATTGTAATGACCCAAAGCAAGTTCGCTACGTGTAGCCCACACTAGTCCACTAAGCACGTAGCAACTTGGATCACCAGGCCTACTACAAGCCGACTTAAAAGTTCTGGACAATGTTGTTGTCAGTAGTAGTGTGTGATCACCGTATAAATCACACACAAGTCCCACATCCATATGTGGAATGTGGGGTTTTACACATATACTCCCTCTATCCCTTAATTATCGGCCTAGTTGACCCGGTGCACGGTTTAAGAAAAAACAATTGACTTGATTATTTATATTGGTTTAATGTGTAGTTTCTTTTAAAACTCATGTGTATGTGGCCTAGAGCTGTCAAAATGGGTTGGGCCCGTTGGGTTGGCCCGCCCCGCCACTTAAAAAAGGTGGGTTGGGTTGGGAAAATATGAACTCATTAGGAGGTGGGTCAAATGGGTTGAGCCCGCGGTGGGTTGCGGGTTGAGGTGGGTTGAGGTGGGTTGAGGCGGGTCGGGGCGGGTTGGCCCGCCATATACTAGTTTCAAATAACCAAATAATAAGTTTGAAATAATTAGTATAAATCATTTTTCGTTTAAAATGTAAAATTATTTTTTATATCTGAAATATTAGTAAATGATTTTGAATTCGTTCAAAAAATGACACTTATAACAATTAAAGATGTCGAATAAGGTATATTAACCTTAATATTTATAGAAAAATGATTATAAGAACATACAAAAAGAGTAATGATAAAATTGTTTTACTTCTATTTTTTTCTCATTTTATACTATAAATATTAAAGAAAGTTGTTAGAAAACACTATTAAAAATATAATAGTAGAAAATATATATATTTTAAATGAATTGTGACATTTATTTGTGTTATTTATGATTATTTTTATTATTTAGATTAATTGGGAAAAAAGTTGGTGGGTTGGCCCGCCTAATCCACAACCCAAGATGGGTTGGGTTGGGTTGACAATTTCCCGACCCACCACATTTCATGGGTTGGCCCGCCCCGCCCCGCCAAATGGTGGGTTATAGCGGGTTGTGGGTTGGCCTGCCCCGCCAACCCACCTTGACAGCTCTAATGTGGCCCATAATTAAATTAGTATGAAAAAGTATGGTAAAGTGGTAAAAGTGATGTTTTAAAAAAATAAGTTTTAAACTGGACAATTCTTTTGGGACAGACGAAAAAGAAAAGGAGGACGATAATTTAGAGACGGAGGGAGTATTAAACAAATGTACAACTAGTGTACAATTTTATCCAAGTTTTTTAAAGGAAAAAATTGTGATAAAAAAAATTATTAATTTTAAGCTCAACCATTGGTCCCTAGTTTAAGGATAAAAAAACTAAGGCAAGAAGTAAATATATATATATATATATATATATATATATATATATATATATATATATATATTTAAAGTTGGTGAGGAGCACTATGGTTGTGCCACCTCACCACCTTTAGATAACTCTTCATTCTAAATCATCCATGTGAAAGTTTTGAAAACCTTTGGTTTTCTAGCCATTAGCTAATAATAATACCTAATAACAATTAATATGATAAGGGGTATTAGTATTAGTATATATAACTTCTTCTATTGTCAATAGTAGAAGACTTATATTTAAAAACTTTTACAACTAACATTACTTCTAACCAATGTGGGATAAAACTCTTCAAGGTTAGATATTACTTCTAATGACTCACTTTTAACATCATATTTTAAGCTTTGATATCTTATTCATCCAAAACTTGATTTGGACAAATAAATATATCATTTCGATGTTTTTGCCGAGTAGAACACATTTACACAATTACTTTTGTCAACAAACAAATGACACGTAAATAAATTTGTGCCTCAAGTTGCATAATTTCTTTTACTAAAAACACTAATTTTTTAATAATTATTATACTTTAACTCTTGATATCTTATTCATCCAAAACTCAATTTGGACAAATAAATATATGATTTCGATGCTCTCACCGAGTAGAACACATTTGCACAATTACATTTACCAACAAACAAATGACATGTAAAGAAATTCATGCCTCAAGTTGCACAATTTCTCTCACTAAAAACACTATTTTTTTTAACAAGTATTATACTTTAAGTCTTGATATCTTATTATCAAAAACTCAATTTGGACAAATAAATATATCATTTTAATGCTCTCACCAAGGTTCTAAAATCGTTATGCTAGCTTACCGCAAGGTGGGGCCTAGAATTACATTTACCATTTTTGATAATTTACATCAAAGATCAAACACATTGAATACAAATTTAATTTTTTATGTTTGTCATTTTATCAAACACTTGTCTATATTTGTAAAATGAACAAAAAATATACAAACCTACCATTAATCTCAATTCTCAACAACCCCACGCCAAGTTTAGAAGTTATCACCAGACATTGCCACAAAATCAATACAAAAATAAATTAAAGTTTTGGCAACAATTTAACTAATTTGTCAATAGAGTTGGGCTCTCAGAGTAGAATACATTTGCGCAATTACCTTTGTTAACAAACAAACGATACGTAAAGAAATTCGTGCCTCAAGTTACACAATTTTTTTCACAAAAAACACTAATTTTTCAACAATAGAAGAGATGTATCCCACATTGGTTAGAAATTGATGTTGGTTTTAAAAATTCTATTATTAAATACCAATAGAAGAAATGCATCATGCATCATACATTGGTTAGAAAGTGATGTTGATTTTCAAAGTCACTAGAAAACCAAAAGTTTTTAAAGCTTCCACATGGATACTTTAGAATGAAGATTTATCCAAAGGTGGTGAGGTGGCACAACCATAGTGCTCCTCACCAATTATATATATATATGATAAAATATTTTTACAATTATTACCAATAGAAGATGTATATCTCACATTGACTAGAAAATGATGTTGAGTTTAAATTATTTTATATTATTACCAATAAAAGATATGTATAACACATTGTTTAAAAAGAAAATTTTAGATTTTAAAGTCTTTAAAAGACTAAAGACTTTCACTTTTACAAGAGATGTATCTCACATGGTTACAAAATATTCTACTATTATTACCAATAGAAGAGATGTATCACACATTGGTTAGAAATTGATGTTTGTATTAAAAATATTATTATTAATTACTAATTGAAAAGATGTATCATACATTTGTTATAAAGTGATGTTGATTTTTAAAGTTTTTTGTTAAAAAACTTCTACCATTATTACCAATAAAAGATGTATATCTCACATTGGTTAAAAAATGATGTTGATTTTTAATTATTTTAGATTATATAAAAGACTTACTATTATTAGCAATATAAGATATATATATATATATATATATATATATATATATATATATATATATATATATATATATATATACTTTTGGTTTTCTAACCATTAACTAATAATAATACATAATAATAATCATAATGATAATGGGTATTAGTATTAGTATATATAACTTCTTCTATTGTCAATAGTAGAAGACTTATATTTAAAAAAATTTACAACTAACATTACTTCTAACCAATGTGGGATAAAACTCTTCAAGGTTAGATATTACTTCTAATGACTCACTTTTAGCATCATACTTTAAGCTTTGATATTTTATTCATCCAAAACTTGATTTGGACAAATAAATATATCATTTCGATGTTCTTGACGAGTAGAACACATTTGCACAATTACTTTTGTCAACAAACAAATGACACGTAAAAAAATTTGTGCCTCAAGTTGCATAATTTCTTTCACTAAAAACACTAATTTTTAATAAGTATTATACTTTAACTCTTGATATCTTATTCATCCAAAACTCGATTTGGATAAATAAATATATGATTTCGATGTTCTCACCGAGTAGAATACATTTACGCAATTACATTCGCCAACAAACAAATGACACATAAAAAAATTCGTGCCTCAAGTTGCACAATTTCTCTCACTAAATTAAAACACTAATTATTTTAACAAGTATTATACTTTAAGTCTTGATATCTTATTACCCAAAACTCGATTTGGACAAATAAATATATCATTTTGATGCTCTCACCGAGTAGAACAAATTTGCGCAATTACCTTCGTCAACAAACAAATGACACGTAAAGAATTTTGTGCCTCAAGTTGCACAATTTCTTTCACTAAAAACACTATTTTTTCAACAATAGAAGAGATGTATCCCACATTGGTTAGAAATTGATGTTGATTTTAAAAATTCTATTATTAAGTATCAATAGAAGAAATGTATCATACATTGGTTGGAAAGTGATGTTGATTTTCAAAATCACTTGAAAACCAAAAGTTTTTAAAGCTTCCACATGGATGCAAGTATTTCACATTGGTTACAAAGTATTCTACTATTATTATCAATAGAAAAGATGTATCACACATTGGCTATAAATTAATGTTGGTTTTAAAAATACTATTATTACCAATAGAATAGATGTATCATACATTTGGTAGAGGGTAATATTTGTTTTTAAAGTCTTTAAATAGAAGACTTCTACCATTATTATCAATAGAATATGCATATCTCACATTGGTTAGAAAGTGATGTTGATTTTAATTTTAGATAAAAAAAAACTTTTACTATTATTACTAATAGAAAAGATATCTTACATTTGCTAAAAAATGATATTAGTTTTAAAAGTCTTTAGATAAAAGACTTTTACTTTTATCGTCAATGTAATAAAAGATATGTATCCCACATTATTTAGGAAGAGGTGCTGGTTATAAAATTTTTAAAATAAAAGACTTCTTCTATTATTACCAAATGAGGATATGTATTACACATTTGTTAGAGAGTGATGTTGATTTTAAAAGTCTACAATTATTAGCAATATAAGAGAAATATAAAGTGATAATATTAGCAATATAAAAGTCTAAATATAAAGTGATTTTAAAAGTCTACAATTATTAGCAATATAAAGTGATATTGGTTTAAAAAGTTTTTAGATGATGTATGCACATTGGTTACAAAGAAATGTATCTTATATTATTTAGAAATGAGTATTGGTTATAAAAGTCATTAGATAAAGACATTTTTTGTTATTACCAGTAGAAAATATGTATCCACATTGTTTAGAAATGAATATTGTTTAAAAAGTCTTTTATCCACTACTATTATTACTAATAGAAAATGTGTATACCACATGGTTAGAATGTGATGTTGATTTTAAAGTCTTTAGATAAAAGACTTAAACTTTCATTACCAATAAAAATATAAAATAAGTATCTCACATTGTTTAAAAATGAATTATGATTTTAAAAGTTTTTAACAAAATGACTTCTAATATTATTATCAAGTTAAATGTTAATTTTAAAAGTCTTTAGATAAAAAAAAATTATATTATTAGTAATACAAAATATGTATCTCACGTTAGCTAAAAACTTATATTGATTTTAAAAGTATTTAGGTAAAAAAATCGTTTAATATTAGTAACAATATAAAAAAAATTATAACAATAGAAGAGATTAACAATCTAATTATAATGTCTAAAAGTTATATTATTATTACAAAAATATATATATTTCACATTATACTCGTGCATAGCACGGGCTAAATAACTAGTAAAAATTATAAAACTACAGAATTAACTGAAAGATTTAAGAACGGATGAGAGTATGAGACACCATGTGCCAGCCATGTGTCTATGTAAGGAGTAGAAGACCAAAAAGAATGCACATTAACGGCACGTGACATATTTTACCCAACAAAATGGACGGAAATCATCTTTTGGTATCGGAAAACGAAACCTGAGACTTAGATTGCAAAAGTTGAAACTCTGAACAGCAAGTGGGATTAGAGCTGTCAAACAGGCCAGGCCAACCCATGTTCGATGGGTTTCACTTGCCAATGGGCCGGGCCTATATAGTGACGGGTCTCAAAGAACTCAAACCTAGACTATATACATCTCGGGCCTATGGGCCAAAAAATAACTATTTTTTTAATTCAAAATTAGCTATCAATCTCATAAGATACCGTTTCATAAAACAGAATAATGTACTTATCCACCGTTCTTGGGCCCTGGCACATCATTTTCATCCATCCATTGTTTCACACCAATTTTCTCAGCATAATTACTTTCCTCAACATGGGATTTTAGCGAAAAGCCTGCATCCTTACTCTCAATAGTCAACACCAATCTTATAAGAGAAAAACATCAACCCAGCCAGAGAACCAACAATCATTGCAACAATCAACCCAATTGCCACAATTGTTTCCAATCTTTTCAACAACCCTTTTGTGAAAAATATGGTATAAGGACTGCGCCGGAAGCTATGACTTCAAAATGAAGAAATAGCTGACATAGTGGATTCTACACTATTTGAGGTAAACAAAAACCCAATTCCATGAAGGCCTATAGCCCCAATACCACCAAATTGTTCATAAGCCATTACAAAAACCCAAAATGAAGCAAGCCATCTTAACAAGATTGAAAAAGAACTTCGCTTTTTTTCCACCCGAGGGCTCCGAATTTCTTGCAGCCAAGAATGATTTTAAGAAATACATCACGAACGAATTTCTACAAGGGTGCCGACGAAAACCCTAAACATATGTACAGAGCTGACTGGCCCAGCGGCAGTCTGGCACTCTGGCAAGTCGACATCGTCGAGAAGAGCTGAAGTTTGAAGAGAGTTAGAGAGAGATCGAAGAGAAGACGACTGGGTCTGGTCTGGCAAAGGCAAGTGACGAGAAGAGAGATCGAAAATCTGAAATTTGGAACGGGAGGAATACTGGAATAGGCAGCAGATTCAGATTAGCTATAGTCTATAAGGTTTTTAGTTTTTAATTTTCGAATTTCTTTTTTTAATTATATTTGACTTTTGTCAACTTGTGGTCGGGCCTGGTATTTCGGGCTTTTCAGGGCCGTGTTGCATTTGGTTCTCCGGCCTATCGAACCGGGCCAAAAAGACTTGGTCTTTATGGGCCTTCTAATTTGAAGCCCATGCCCATGAAAAATCGGGTGGGCTGGCCTGGGTTTATGGGTTGGGCTAAAATTTGGGAGCTCTAAGTGGGATTACAAAAATGATTTTTTAAAAAATAAAATAATATTTTGGTTTTAGACATATCAACAAACAAATTTTTGGTAATGGGGTTTAAAACATATTAATATGGTTCCTCGACTCGTTTTTTTTTTTTTATCAATTTCTCCCTCCTATCATTACTGTTACAATTTTTCTCAAATATCTTTTTAAATGTCAAAAACACCCTTACTTAATTACCCTTACTAACAAACAAGGGTTTTTTTTTTTTTTAAGTTCAAAATACAAGGGGTTGATGCCCCTCTCCTAACCCAGACCCAGTTTCAACTCTATCTTCTCTGATCATCATCATTATCTCCAATCTATCTCCGCCTTCTCCTGCTCCATCTCCACCCAACTTTCCATCCCAGTCACTATTTTAACCGGCTTCTGCTACATCACCGCCACGTTTGCAATCCTCCATCTCCGTTCAAACAGATCTGGCTACCATCTTCGGTTAGTTGACAAACGTGGAGGATCTGTTTGAACGAAATCAATTGGGTTGAAATCAAATGTGTTTCACTTTCTTGAGTAATTTCGCTTTCTTGTTTTTCTTTGACAATAGTGTGACCTTTGTTGGAGGGATTTTGAGAGGCAAACAGATTTGGGTTAAAAGAATCAATTTTGATTCTCTTTCTCTGTTCACCCACACGGCAAGAAAAGTTGAACGAAGTCGATTGGATTGAAATTTTCCTCTTGCGGATGAAATCGGAAGAGCGACTTGGGCCTGCGAGGGAAGAAATTGAAGAACGCTAAAAGCAGAGCGAAGGAGACTCTGTTGAAAAAATTGTCATTGTTTCTGGGTCTGTTTGTACCAAGGCAGCAGAGGAGAGATTTTTAACGAGAAAGGGTTTTTGCTAGATCTGTTTGAACGAGTCTTCTTGAGTAACTTTGTTTGTTCAAACAGATCCTGCACGTTTGGCAACTAACCCCTTCTATTTTATACTTCTTAAAAAGTAGTTATAAGAAACTTGTTAATAAGGATAATTTAGTTATATTGTAAAAAATTGGACGGAAAGTGTTAAGGTAACGGTGAGAGGGAGAAATTGATCTAAAAAAACGAGTTGAGCGACCACATTAATATGTTTTAAACCCCAAGGACCAAAACATTATTTTTCGATATGTTGATGGACCAAAATATATATTAATCCTTTGTTAAATATGATTGGTTAATCATATTTAACAAATCATTTTTTTAAATCTAACGACAAGCAAAAGAGTTTAACTAATTGTCTGCGTTCATTTATATTTTTCCCTAATTACGAACATAGATCACCTTTCTTGAAAGTTTCTTAATGGATTATTGACTATATAATACCGTCCGTTTCGGACAAAAAGTGTACTCCCTCCGGACCTATTTATAATCAAAAATAATCGATTTCACACAGATTAAGAAAGTAAGTTAAGTTAGTTAAATTGTCTTGATTTTATATAAAATAAAAGTATACTTACTAAAATACCCTTAAGAATCCCACTCATCAAAACTGATGATAATTAATGCAATTTTAACTCATTGTCATCAATTCATTATAGCTCATTTTATTAGTGGCTTTTTGTGTATTGGGAATATGCACCCATCTTGAAAAACAAAAGAATTAACAAGAGGTATTTTTGGTACAAAACTTCTTGAAAGTTGTGAATAGAGTTTAATATGGTGATTTTTGCTTATATTTAGGTCCAAAAAAATTTGGTATTTTTTGCTTATATTTAGGTCCGGAGGGAGTACCTTACTATTTAGAGATATTTTATTTAAAAAGTCTATTTTCACAAATTTTACGTACAATTTTTATAACATTTCATAATTTTTCTTCACTTGTGTTATAAACACATTGCTTATGCTTAAATATTTTTGTAACTATGATCAACTCCAATGACCTCAATACACCGCTTAATAATTAAACTTTTCAAAAAGTCAACGTTTGAAACATAGTACTCTCTCCGTTCCAAACAAAGAGTTCGTCATAATATTTTGAGATGTTTTACTTTAAGAGTTCACTTTAAAAACTTATGCTTACGATTTTTATAACATTTCGTCTTTATTCTCTAAATATATAAGTTGCATTGTAAGCACATTGCTTCTGCTTAATTAGACTCAGATTGCAACAATTGAAACCATGGAACAGCAAGTGGGATTGCGAATATGATTTGTTAATCATATTTAACGAATCATTTTTTTCTGAATTAAATGACAAGCAAAAGAATTTAACTAATTGTCTGCGTTTATTTATATCTTTCCCTAATTACGAACATAAATCACCTTTCTTGAAAACTTCTTTATGATTGCAGACTAGGTATTACTCCGATCGTTTCGAACAAAAAGTCATCGTTTAAAATTCAAACTTTTTAAAAAATTAACAATTTAATTAGTCTAACTATATTATAAAATAACTAGATAATTGACTAGGGCTATTAAGAGGTTGAGATTATATTCTCTTAAAACATTACCGGTTTAGACTCACTCTCACATTCACATGTATGAGTAGTTATCTATTTTTAACTCCATATTTTTTCTCTACCAACTACAAGTCCCACCTTACAATTAATATTATGAGTAGTCACCTTTTTTTCTGCTCCTTATGTTTTATTTTCATATTACAAAATCACGTCCTACGATTAATCTTCTGAACAGTCACCCCTTATAAAATATCAATCCATTAACTATCACCGGAAGCAATGTACCAATTAACTGTAACATTTTTTTAAAATCGCACCTTCTATTTATGCACTGTTATTTCAATTGACGAAATCAGATATGCTGGCATCGTACCAAAGCCATGGGCATGAAGATCTAGTTAGTAATAAAATGACATTTTTATATCTTAATTTTTAAAAATTGACTTTTTAAGTTAAATATTCCAAATTAAATTAGTGGATTTTTTGTTCGAAACAGAAAGAGTAGTATATAAATATACTCGGTTTCAATAAAATGAGACAACATTTTTATTTCTATTTTAAGACTTTTTCTTTACATATACTCCTTATTAGAGTCGTCAATGGACGGGGCTGGGCTATACCCGCACCAAACCCACCGGGTCAAACATCAAAATCAGGCTGGACTAGACCTGGTCGAAATTTTCCCGGACCGCCAAAACAAAACTAAAGCCTAAGCCCAAACAAAACATCAGTCAGTTGGTCTAGCCATGAGCCTACCCATTTGACAGGCCAAATTTGTCTATTTTCACTTATTTTTTTCTAGCTCATGACAAAGACCACGAGGCCAATAATTAAAGTCGGGCCAGACCGGCACCAAATTTACCGAGCCTATACCTAAAGCCTAGCCTGACATTATATCATGTGTCCGTGCCTATTTTTGATAGCTCTACTCCTTAATTTATCTCTCTTTTTCGTTAATTATTTAACCTTATAATTTTTTCCGAGAGAGGACACTTGCTTGTATCCAAAGTCCAAACATAAACGGATCTCACAGAAGAAAGGTTTCTGGGATGTTGGATATGCTTTTCGAACGTCCCCAACTTTTATCTTCTTTATAATTTTCGCCATCGTTGCAAGGGTAATGTTTAGGTCACTCTTATTTTGCACCAAAATATAAGTATTCTGTGATGTGACACACTCTCATTAGCTGGAGTACTTGGACCCACAAAATATCAAACCAATGAGAGTATGTCATATCATAGAGTACCTATATTTTGGTACAAAATGAGAATGACCCTAGCATTGCCCTACAATACTGTACCCTCATTGTCACAACTATTTAATTATTAAGACATTAAGATAAAATTAATCTCTTTTTTTTTGGGTTCTTATATTTTTACTTATCAAACTTTCGTAGAGATATTTTTTGAAACCGCACGGGTTTGGATTGGTTCACGATTTTGACCTAAACCGAACTATATCAAATAACGCACGCCCCTAATTGGTAGCTTCTGATTTGTACTCGATCAACACATCAATAGTTAATGTGGTAGTCTGAAATCGCCGAATATTTTATGGAGGTTATGGACCCAAACATAAGTTTTCATGTGATGTACGTCTATATGACCCCATGCATTGTAAACAGGACCCACAACTCAAACTACGTAAGCTCTTTGCAAATGAACAAACTCGCTATCAATCCATTTCATGTTCCCATAGTCAAGTTTAATCGAGTTTAACAACTAGTTCTAGAGATTCTATCACTAGCCTCATATAGTTAATGTCAAATATATAGTACATATAGTACATTTAATTCATATATGATGGTTTTGTTTGGTATCCGGATTTTATTTTGAATTTTCATTTTGTAATGATAGAAGTAAAAAATTAGGAATGAGATAGAAATAAATTAGTGGATCGGAGAGAGTGAAATACGAAAAGCTAATGGTTGAATAATACAAATTTTGGAGATTTCGGATTGAAGCGGTCGTTTGATTTGTATTGCGCGATCGCGTCATGTGCAACAGCCGCTTTGGTTTCAGCTGGAGACTCGAAAGTTGGGGCAGTTGCTTGGACCGCAAGACTTTGGGCTAGACTTACACTAGGTGAAGCAGTCACGTCAATAGGGGCGAAACGATTGCGTCGAAGAAAAGCGGTCGCGCCATGTTGGGTGAAGTGACTGTGTTGGTGTGGCAAGTCAGAATCCAAATTACATTTTCCAGTACGGTTTATGATTAAGTTTTGTATCCTATATATAAAAATAAACCTAAAACATGTATAATGTTGATTGTAATAAAATTTTAAAAGTTCGTTGACCTTAATCTTTCTCTCTTTTCTTCATTTGATTGATCTTTGCTATTATGTACTTCCTCTGTTCTAGGTAAAAAGTTTTCGTTTGAAAGTCAAATATTTTAAGAAAATGATACTTTTAGTAGTCCATTAGTAATAAAATGATACTTTTATACCTTAATTTTTGAAAGTAGACTCTTTTAAATGAGACATCTCAAAATGGAATAGCGAACTCTTTACCCAGAACAGAGAGAGTATTATTGTCCAACTGCTTTTGTTGTGCACGGTTCTAAAAACATCTTGCCGCAGATGTTGAAGTATTTGATACGACTTATTCTAATATGAAGATACCTGGATTCCAAGAAGATGTTAAAGTTTTTTGACAGGATATATTCTAATATGAAGATGCCTAGATTCTAAGGAGCGGCAACTGATTGATGTAATCTTCGTTATACTATAATTTAGTTAGATGTTTAACTTAATTATCTGTCAGTATTGATGTTGAATTCCTCTATGAAAATCTCTCTCAAAGTCGGCAACAGTCCTGCATAAGTACATAAACATATAAACAAGGAAGTGGTCGATCTGTTCCGTTCAGGATCGACAAATAGGTCGCTTTTTTTGTTTTAAATAACCGAGAGGAAACCCCACCGTGACAGCGCCGCATTGTCACAGTTGAAGATTGACATATTTCAGTTTTTCATTTTATAATCGAGGGGAAACCCCACCGTAGCAGCACCACATTGGACCCAGTTACGAGATTAAAATCATTATGTGGACCCGCCAACTGTTCCTCGCCAACGCCAACAGATCCGGTTAAAGCCAAAATGTTGCATACATGAATCGACTCGGGAACATGTGAATTGTAGTTTACCCGACTCCCTCTCATTTTGTTTGAACAAGTAAGCTATGATTGACAAACTATATATATGTCCTAGACAATTATTTTTAAATATGGCCCTACACATTCTAGATCTATATATAGAAACATAGGTTTACATTAGCTTCTATATTTCTTACCACTCCTGGGGTCTAGCTGCATTGTGAATAACTCTAGTAGTCATGGACCTTATGGTACCATACTGCATCTGAATCCATTCCATTTTCACAGATTTTTTTTTTTTTTTCAATTTTACCTCTAACATGTTTTCTTATTCCATCTCAGGAGAAAGCTGAGCTTATTCCTGGCAAGGAGGACTGGAAGGGAAGACCAGCTAGAAAGGATAAGCATGGAGGAATGAGCAGTGCTTTACTCGTACTAGGTTAATATCAAATCCCCACTTCCATTTCTACCTATCAAGTTTTGTACTAGATTTCTCAAACATAGTTTTATTTTCGTGGGCGAAAAAGGATGATCGCACGTGCAAACGTGATAAATCCCAATCCCTATGAGTAATATATGCAGTAGTAAAACTCGATGTCTGTGGAAGATACTAATTGGGTCTTGACACCACTGCTTGTGTTGTAGCAACTATGGGGTTTGAAAGCATGGCAACTTTGTCATTAGGTGTGAACCTAATTACATACCTCAACGGGGTAATGCACTACAACCTAGCCGATGCAGCAAACCATCTAACTAATTACATGGCTACTGGTTACATTCTCACCATTCTCGCAGCTTCCCTCGCCGACGCCTACATAGGGAGATTCAAAGCTGTTCTTATTTCCGGATTCATAGAATTTCTGGTATTTATAGTGCGACTACCCTGATTTCTAATTTAAGGATTTTCCTAAATTGATAAGAATGGATAGAAAGTGTATATAATTTTTTGGGATTTCAATTTTTTTTATGTAGGGACTTGCTTTACTAACACTTCAAGCACACTATCCAAAACTGAAGCCTGCGTCATGCAACGTTTTCGACCCAACTGTAAAGTGTACACTAGTTAGTGGAGGCAATGCCGCGCTACTCTTTGCCGGTCTATACTTATTGGCAATTGGATCAGCAGGAATAAAATCCACTGTGCCAGCACATGGTGCTGATCAATTCTATGAGAAAGACCCAAAAGAGGCTTTGCAAATGTCAACTTTCTTCAACTGGCTATTACTATCTATTGCTGTTGGTGGTGCCGTTAGTATAACTTTTTTCGTGTGGATTCAAGACAATAAAGGATGGGACTGGGGTTTTGGTCTTCCCACCATTTGCATGTTCCTTGCTGTACTTGTTTTTGTTGCCGGATTGCCAACATATCGGATACATATTATTCAAGGAAGTACTGCTATCACTGAAGTTATACAGGTTTGTACATATAGTAGTTAGAAAATATGTTCATGTTAATATGTTAAGCACAACTAAAGAACCATTTTCCCTTTACGTTCTTGAAAAATCGCAAACAGAGGCTTGTTCGTTTAATATAAACTGTACATAAGGTATGGCATGAAATTAAGCAGAAAATGGATAAAACTGCATATTCTGTTAGCAATCAACAAGTGAGGCCTATGTTATAATCTAATGCTTGTATATTTATATTTTTGCATGTTTAAACATGTATTCAAGAATATTAAAGTTTTTTAAAAATTCTGTAGGTTTACGTGGCAGCTATTCGAACAGAAACCTTCAGCTTCCCGAGGACCCTGCCGAGCTATATGAAATCCATATGGACAAGGAAGCTGCACTACAAGAGAATTTCCTACCTCATAGTGATGTTTTAAGGTTCACATTCTTCTTTGCCCTTTGCCAACTATATTCTTGCAAAAGATTTTGATGTTACTAAATATAAGTTTTTCGTAATTTTTTCCTAGGTGCTTAGACAAAGCAGCCATTCAAACATCAACACAATCTGGACAAGAAAATCCAAACCCATGGAAACTTTGCTGTGTCACCCAAGTAGAGAATGCAAAAATACTATTATCAATGGTTCCAATTTTCTTCTGCACCGTTATTATGACACTTTGCCTAGCCCAACTCCAAACATTTTCCATCCAACAAGGTGCCACCATGAACACAAAACTCACAAAATCTTTCAGCATGCCACCTGCTTCTATCCCCATTATTCCCGTTGGATTCCTAATCATCCTAACCCCATTATACGACCGGGTTTGCGTACCCTTTATTCGTAAATTCACAGGCCACCCCACCGGCATTACTTACCTACAACGAGTCGGGGTAGGCCTTATTTTATCGTCCATATCCATGGCCGTAGCTGCAATAATGGAAGTGAAACGGAAAAATGTTGCACGAGACAACAATATGCTCGACGCCATCCCGGTTCTTCAGCCATTGCCCATTAGTGTTTTCTGGCTATCGTTTCAATACTTCATATTTGGGATCGCCGACTTGTTCACCTACGTTGGCCTACTCGAGTTTTCTACTCTCAAGTGCCAAAAGGTCTTAAATCCATCTCCTCTTGCTTTCTTTGGAGCTCCATGGCACTTGGGTATTTCTTGAGTAGCATTCTTGTGAAGATAGTGAATAGTGCCACGAAGGGGATGACCAAAAGTGGAGGGTGGCTAGGTGGAAATAACATAAACAGGAACCATCTTGATCTATTTTTCTGGCTGCTTTCCTTGCTGAGTTTGATCAATTTCTTGGTCTATTTGTTTGTTGCTAAGAGGTACAAGTACAGGCTACAGAACCCTGAGGTTCAAGATGAGAGCGAGTCATATCAGCTCAAGAATTTGAAGCCATAAACGATAAAAAAAATATAGACTGAAGTTACATTATTGAAGATTAGGTTACTTCTTGTTGGATTTGGTGTTATTTTAATTTTGGTTTCTGCTGTGGATTGATGTAGAGTAATTAATTTCGATTTTGTTATTGTTCTACCATAAGATATAGGGTAGTATCACATGTACTGAAAACACTATGTAAACTGCAATGAATTTTATTTTTTCTTAATGTTTATTTTAGTTCTTGTCATAATTAATCTTCGAATCAAGTCACTCCATTCATTCTTGAATAACGAGTCAATTATTATATTTTAGGTTGTTTCAGAAAATGTATTCACGTTGTAGTCTTTACTTTTTTAGATGTGATATTTACTATTTTACCCTTAATATGCTTGGTACTTAAATTGAAAAGTCTCTATCACACTAGCATCATTGGAAAATAGATAGCATTTTAATATTTTCTCCCTCCATTTCTCTAAAAATATATATATTTAAAAAATCTTATAATTAAATGTTATAACAATATTATTAGTCATAATTAGAAAAAAGACATGCTAAACGTCGCACGCATGATAAAGTTAAGCGTACCACTTTTTGAGTGGTAATTAATATAATTCTCTTTTTGCCCTCGAGTCAAAAAGTTAAAAATTATATATATATATCAATGAAAAAATTGTAAAATTTTATTAAGGCTGTCGGCGGACCACCCGCCCACTACCGGTGGCCGGTCACTTGACCCCTCCCTTTCGTCGTCACTGACCACTTAAAACCACCATCATCTTCATAGGCTTTTTAAAATTATGAAAAAGAGAATTGGCAAAACCCTCCATTTGGCCACCCAATTTTTCAAAAATTTACAAGGCAGCGACCACCGAAAGTTTAAAACTTGCAATAAGACCACTGTACATTAGCTAGGTTGCAAAGCGAGCTCATTTTTGGATGGACGTTAAATTTGGATGTTAAATTATGTCAAATATCTATTTTACCCTTCTAAATAGAGTTGGTTGTTGAAGGGGTCAAAGTGCAATAAAAAATAAAACCAAACAGCAGTTCTAGATGCAAACGGCAGCGAGCTCGTCATCATCAACATCAACATCCTTGAAGATCAAAATCTAGATCTGAATCTCCCTTTCAAAACCCAGATCCATCAATATTCAATCATAAGCATTCATAATCTTTAACAGCTGTAACTGAAATATTAATAATTAATCACTATATTCTTGCGTCTTGCAGCCAAATCAACATTTCCAATCTGATTTGCACAAGAACAGAGAGAGAGATCTAGCTTCAATAATCATCGATCACCATGTCTGATACATCTATAACCGTAATTCTAACCCAATTAATTAACCACAATCCTCAACCAACAAATCCATACAAAGATCCATTGAACTTAAGTAAACCTAAAATGAGGATGGAAGAGCGAACGGATGGCGGCGAGTTCCGTCCAAGCTGGTGAGGGTCAAGACGAACCAAGGATATGGCGATCCCGTCCCGTAAGTACCGAGAAATCCGAGCAATTGTACACCGTCGCGGCCAAATTGAGAACGCCTTAAACTACAAGACGGGCGGCGAATATTAGCTTGAGCAGCGGGAGTTTCGTTTCAAGTGCTTGAGTTCCATCCTTGATGTAGCCGATGGCGTAGATCTCAATGGTGACGCTAGAAGTTTCGCAGTGATGAACAATACGGGAAACCCGAAAGATGAACATTCGTTCCAAGTAGAGTTCTCACTTGCCGACATTGTTGATCATGGTTCGGAGCTTGGCTGACATGTTGACTCAATTGAGTGCGTAGGTTTGCAACTGATGAAGAAAAAGCTATCATAGAAATTGATGATGAAGAAGCTATCATAGAAATCGATCGCGGTGGGAGCCAAGGGTTAGTTGAATCCAAGAAAATTGTGAAGATCGAAGCTCCAGGGGAATTTGGGAATATTATCCCGAAGACTCAAGAATCCTTGGTAGTCTATGAACAACCCCAAGTGGGGGATTAAGATGTGGGGTGGGGGCGGCGACTGTAACCTATAAAAAATCAAGTGATGTTTAATGTTCTTTTTAATTATAATTTGACCCCTTCTCTTTATACAAATAGCAAATGTAATATTTTTTTTCAGTTAGACCCCTTAAATTTCTAATATCAGACAAAAAATTGTATTTAGAAGGGTAAAATAGGAAATTACATAATTTAACGGCCAAATTTAACGACCGTCCAAAAAATGGGCTCACTTGCATCCCAACTAATGTATAGTGGCCTTATTGCAAGTTTTAAACTTTCGGTGGCCGCATTGCAAGTTTTTGAAAAGTTGGGTGGCCAAATGAAGGGTTTTGCCAAGAGAATTTGATGATTCAAAGAAGGGGTGATTTCTAGTAGGACGGTCTTACAATTTTAATCTGTAAGATTGATCTATTCATATTAAATGGGTCAAGATTCAGTAATTTCAGTGCAACCCTTTGACTTTTAAAAATTACAGTGTCACCTCTCACGTGTATAAATAAAGAGTGTCACGTTTTAATATTAAAAGTATCACTTTTCAGTATACAATGTGTCACTTTTCAGCATAAAATGTGTCACTTTGCGTTTTTAATAAAAAAATTAAATATCATTTTTTTTTCCTTTAAAAGATGTTACTTTTTAACCTTAAATGTGTAACTTTTTAGCCTTAAATGTATTACTTTTGATCTTAAATGTATCACTTTTACTTTAAAAAGTGTTACTTTGTATTATAAATTAAAACCGTCACTTTTTTGGGTGTAACGGTGAGAGTGTCACTTTATAGCATTGAAAGTGTCATATTTTAGTATTAAATGTGTCACTTTTGGCGGTCATTATTAATTTTAAAGTATCATTTTTTAGTATTAAATGTGTCACTTTTTAGTATTAAGAGTCATTTTTAGTAAGAAGAGTTTTACTTTGTATTTTAATAAAAATTATAATAAATATCTCTTCATAGTATCACTTTTGACCTTAAAATGTGTCACTAATTTTGTCTTTTAAATGTGTCACGTTTGGTTTTAAATGTGTTACTTAACATTTCATCAAAGTCTGTTATGATCATCAAGCATCCCAAGACAAATGAGGCTAACGGAGGGATAACGGCGACAAAGGATTAAATTGCAAGGCGTGTGCAACAAAATAATTTCGACATCAAACCTTGAAAGTGTAAGGGCACCAGAGAAAAATGAGAAACTTCTCATTTTGCTGACACGTGGCGAGCCACACTCAATGAAAATAAATTATGCGGCTTGAGGGATTCAATCCCGTGATCTCAACCAAGATTAAAGCTACAACCACATACCATCTACCCTAATCTAGTTATATGATTTTTAATAACATGTTTTGTATTTATTATGACCTGCGAATTTCTAAATGGAGCTCCGTCTTACAGATTTAAGATCTGTACCGTTCTATACAAGTCTTTGCCTTCAAAGAAATTATCGGCCCGAAAAAACCCCTCCCCACTGTAAAACCCTAGTTTATTGCATGCTTGTTTATTGCATGAATTCATACATTCATAATCATCATTAGTATGTTAACTTAGCTCACTCATATATTTAAAGTCGATAGCATGTTCATTGACGTCGTTTGAGATGCTCGTATGCACCTTTCCTTCACGGGATGCTTTGAAACTCGGGTTTGTGATTTATGTTGTAAACATATGGATGAATGTTAGAGACCATTCATAACACCATTAACATGCTTTAGATGTTGGTTGAATACTAGTTGCATCGTCGGTTTGGTTGCTAGTTGGATTCTAGGGTTAACCCTTCTCCGTTTGACCTTTTCGGTTGTCGTTCGGGAGTGATCTTCCTGAGTTCTTAGCCTTGTTTGATTGAGGTTTGAACATTGATTTGCCTTGGTTATGTTTTAGAGGACTTTAAGAGTGAATTGTAGACACTTTTTGGCTTTGGAGGACTCGAGGTTGCTTGCGGGTGCGACCTAAACCGAACAAGGGAACAAAATTGGACAAGAAGAGTAGTCTGGCACAAAGCGCTTGCATAGGTTCATGACCATGCGACCACATCCTCCTATTTCCTGATTACGGGAATTTTCTGCATATTCACCAAATTGGCCAACCTAACCCTACCCAAACCCAATCTAACCCACCCTAAACTACCCTAGTTCGTCCTACCTATCCTTCATTGCATGTTCAACAAGTTTTGAGAGTCTTTGGGTGCATGCAAACCACTTGGCATGTAGAGACTTCCACATGCACAAACATGCATTGGACATCTTCTCCTACCCCACTTCAGCCAAAGATTGACCAAATGCCTCCACTAAGCCATCCTATTCAGCCATCTTCTCCAAAAAAAAAAGTGGCTAATCAATTCTCTAAGGTTAGAGAGGTTTTCTTGAAGGTTCTTGGGTGATCAACAATGGTGGCCAAGTCTTGAGGAGGCCATTTCCAAAACTCAACCATAGAAGAGAAGATGAGGTCAAGGAGATCACATACCCACCTTTGCATGGTCGTTTTGTTCAACTTGTAGGGCTGATTTAAAGTGAGTTACAACATCTCTTCTTATTTATTTTAGCCACATTGACCCTAGGGAAAAAAATCTTGCTATATGAGGTCAATGAGAGCACTTAGGACTTTGTAGAGATGCCATGTTCTAGTATATGCTATATGATGAATTTTTGGTTGGATGAGCATGTTATAAAACATGATTATGATGTTATTTATGTGTAGTAATGTATGATAAATCATTCTATCTTGCTGGTTTAAGTGATGGGAGCATATATGATGAAATGGTTAGGCTTGTAATTAAAGATGTCATGTTCTCGTATATGCTAAATGATGAATTTTGGTTGGATGAACAGATTATGAACAGATTATGAACAGATTATAAACCATGATTATGATGTTATGTATATGTAGTAATGTATGATAAATCATTCTATCTTGTTTGTTGAAGTGTTGGGAGCATATTTGATGAAATGGTTAGGCTTTGAGAGATGTCATGTTTCACTATATATAGATGATGAAATTTAGGTTGGATGAACATGTTGTAAAGTATGATTATGATGATATTCATGTGTAGAAATATATGATGAATTATTTTATCTTGTTTTTAAGTCTTGGGAGCATATTTGATGAAATGGTTAGACTCATATTTGATGAAATAGAAAGAATGAATATATATGTCTTGTTTGTGACTTCTATTGACTAGTTAATTGTTTGAGTGGAGTTTTATGGGTTTAATAACCTTAGTAAACAGATTTTAAAGTATGTTTATGATGATATTCAAGGGTAGAGATATATGATAAATCATTCTATCTTGTTTGTTTAAGTGTTGGAAGCATGTTTGATGACTTGTGAATGAGTATATATGTCTAACTTGTGACTTTGATTCTATGTTT